>LWCA01001007.1:0-13549 GCA_001642005.1 Intoshia linei | reverse complement strand
GTAAAATATACTTTTGTTAATTCAACGGAAAGTTTAAAAAGTGGACACCCTAATGTATATGTATATTTTATATTAAATAATTATATTATATTTTATTATTTACATGTGTATATTATACATATAACGTAAACGATGGGTCCATGAAATTTTTTTTAAATTTTCACAATGTTAATACACAAATTAAAATATTTTAGGGCACATTTATCCGCCCCACCTAGATCCGCTACTGTCCATATATCTAGGTAACTAATTATTATAATATTCTAGATTAAGTTTGTGTTATTATTAAGAAATTAAGCATACTTTTATTATATCTTTTAGAATACCACTTACGACTGTACCTGTGATGTTTATCGGAGCAGACGTTACTCATCCTTCTGGAAATTTTGATCCAAACGCCAAATCTTTTGCAGCCGTAATTTTAATAAATCATAATACAATATATTGTATTTATACAGTTAACAGTTTCACATCCAATGATTCATATATGAATTATTTAAAACTTTTTTCTAAATTTTTTCAAAATCGAACCATTTTTACTAAAAATCAAAATTTTATAACTTTTAATTGAAAAATCTACTTTTATCAACTATTACATGGCATTCTAAAAGACGCTCTCTTTTCGTTTTGGGTATGGAATTAAATTTCAAACATGAAATTCCATTTAGTTTACAAAATTATAATTTTCAAGGCTTTTCAAACTTTTTAGATTAGATAAAATGTTATTACCTTTACCTTTATTGAATTGAAAAAGTGTATATTTTATGGGTTATTGTGAATTTATATAAATACTGGGTTGACTGTTATGTACTACGTACAAACAGGAACTAGCTCTGCCGAGGGCACATTTTTATTATACTTAAAAAATAAATTAACGTTGAAAATCTAATTAAAAAATCTTACTATTCACTATTATTAATCATGTCAATCTATCAATCTTAGCAATGAAAAAAAATCCGAAGGAATGAATTATATAGATTTTCACCCATATTTATTTATAGGAACTGTGTAGACGTTCAATGCACTTTTTTTGATTGAACTTTTGTATTTATATCAACTAGAATAAGCTCTATCAGAATAATTTATTTTTTTTAATTTTCGGAGCGTTAATTATTTGTCATTTTTTGTTTTAATAAAATATTTCGAAAAACAATATATGAATACTAAAATGCTTTTTTGACCGTGAAATCGTCACTCATTTGGATTGAAATTTTCTGTGTGTGTTAACAGGATACAACTGTACAACCTGTAAATTTTTTGAAATTGTAGGATTGTTTTCATTAAAAAAAGAAGGGTAATTTAGGGTTTTGGCCCTGAAGATATAATTTTTTTAAATTCTACAATTTGTTTGATTTTCAAAAAAAGGAAAATTGGGGTTTTTGACTCGTAAGATGTGAGTTTGGGAGTATAAATTTAGTTTGCGAACATCCCTGGAAAAAACTGTAATTAAAATGTGGGCTTTATAAAATTCTAAAACGGGTAGTTATTTAAATAAAGTTGAACACACACACAAACAAAAATCGCGTAGCATATTATATAAGTAAGGAGATAATTACGTAAGATTTATAAAATTGCATAAACTATTTTATAAAAGATGAAAAATATTCCACTTTAAAAAATAATAATTTGTCAAGTTTTAATAATAGGTAAAAGTGTAATTTTCTTTAAATGGTAGGTAAAACTGGATTTTTTTTTAAGGGTTAGTTTATTTGAAATATATTGAAAATATTTATTTAATTGTTTCCGAGTACATCCCAATGGGAAATGGGTTCACAAACACTGTGATATACCGGTTTATTTTTTGTATTATATTTATACAATTTAGGTGGTAGCTAGTATTGATAACTTTCCAAATGCATATGCGGCGCGTAGTAGTTCACAGACAGGTAGAATGGAAGTAGTTATAGATTTGCAATCTATGGTTAAATCTCAATTACAACTATATAGGACTAATAACAAAAAAATGCCTCAAAGGTACGTAATCTTATTTGATTTACATGTTGTTGTAATTGTTAATATATGAATCTATTATAATCAGATTCATTTGACATATGTTTCACAACTAACTACATTATTTTATTATTGTATGAAATTAACATGACGGCGAAAAAGTGCCCCAAATCAATAATGTAACTCTAATTTTTATAGATGGTAGTTTATTTTGTTAATCTTCAAAATATATTGTCAAATAAGATCAAACTAAAATTATGATTTTCAAATAATTTAAATTCAAATTCAAATAGTGTACGGAGTCCGTTTTGTTTTTATTTACAAAAATTTGTTATATTTTTATATTTAATTGATCGAATATTTTTGCGGCATCTTTTAGTGTGATTTAAATTTTTTAGATTTGTAAAGATTAACATTTTATATTAACATTATTGGTTTATTATGTTAAAAACTTTAAATTCCAATTAATCGTTGTTCAAATAACCGGAATTATTCGATAACCGTTTTCAAATTTTCAAATAATTAGGACTCCATACTACGGACCCCCATTTCAAAATATTTATTTTTTTTGACCCAAAGGAAACATTTAGTAATTCTTGATGTATTTCACAAAAATTTTTATTAACGGTTAACCGCTTAAAGTTTTGGGGTAAATCTCATACCTAGATAAATACGAACGTGAACAATAACAATTAATAATAGATTATTTTGAATGTTTGTATCCTTGTAAACTTTTGCCCATTATGAACTTTAATATTGATATAACCTCTGAAATAAACTATGCAAACGGACTGATTAAATAATATCACTTTTACTTCAGTTGAACCTATCAATATTGCAATATAAAAAGATTACCTTTCACATTGGTTTATTTTTGATGAGTTTCATCAATGATGACTTATTTTGAGATTTGGAATTTTTGATTATTTTTTTATAAAATAAACTACATATAAAGTAGTGTAAATATAAATATGAATAAATAAATGTGTTTTGTTTCAACTATTTGTCATTTTTTTGTTTTTCATTTTAATAACTCGCTTAATCTAGGTCAGGGTATACAACATGCTGCCTTGAGCAATCCATTTTATCACAATAATATTGTTATATTTAAAAAAAATGTAAGTCTATATAAAATAACATTTAACAATATAGTCATTCGAATTCTGTATTCGAACTGTGTAGTTTATAATATTTATGTTTAACTTTACAAACTTAATTACATAACATCTTTTTAAAATGACTTACTTTAATTTTATTGTGGCTTTATTGTGCAGTGCAATATACAATTTTACTTGAAATTGAAAAAGTTTAAATTAGATTTTATTCAAGGACAATTTAAAATGTTTTACAAAAATTAATTTTTTTACTGCCCCAGTTTCTCAAAATGGATTTAAAAAATTTTTCAATATCAAAGTAAATTTTATGCTGCCGTGGTATCAATGAGTAAAGTAGTTTTGCGACAGAATTGATAGAAAGGTTGTACACCGTGATCTAGGTTAATGATTAACTTGATTCGTAACATTTACACCAGTGTTTCCAGATTCAAATAATGTTCAGACTCCCATTTCAAAATATTTATTTTTTAGGACCCCAAAGATAAAAATTGAAGATTTTTTCTTGTAAGATTTGGTAAAATCGTTTTTGTCAAAAAAATGTCGGTAAAATTTGAATTTCTCCTGAGGGTTTCAAATTGTATTTTTTATTAAATTTTATTAATGATGGGATAAAAGTGGGATTTTTTAAATAATAATGTAGCGGGCGTCTAGGCTTTGGGATAAAGTCCCAACATCTGGCAACTCTTTAATAAATATTAAAAATTCTTTTATAAAAATAAAAAAATTTGAATAAATGTTTTTATATTTTATTTAAGTCTCACGAACCCGCAGGCATATAGTATGGACCCTAATCGGGAACCATTGATGTATGCCGTTCAAATTAAGTGAGTAACTATGGTGTCATAATGCAGGATTCCTGTCGACATTAAAAAAATCTTTATTTCTATTGTGAACCCAGGTGTTCCATATATACTTTGTTGAAAATTGCTGCAATTAACCGGCAATGTCATAATTATATTTATTTTTGCTCTTTGGATTGATTGGATGGACAACAGATTCGAATAAATCATACTCGGGTTAATACTTACGGTTTGTATCAGGGGTTATTTTAAGTGTGTAGTTGTAAAAACACGATACAAACTTCGTATCGTGTGAATTAAAAAAAAATTAAATTTTTTTACCTTGACATTTGAAAAATAATAACTATTCTGCTGTATTACTTTAAGTAGCTTAATTGATTTGGTTAAAAGTTAATTCCTAAAATTTATAATATTTGATATTAATTTAAATAATTATCATAGTTGCGAGTTTTTTTTAGATACGCACTTTACAAGTAATTAGATATCAATAATAATAATATTAATCTAAAAATACATATTTTCAACTAAACTGAAGCGAAATTAGAAATTTTATTTAAAAATGTAAAAAACTATTCAATAGGATGGGTGGTCAACTGTTTTTGATTGTAAGAAGCACTCAAAATTAAATAAGACTAAGATCCTTTTTTGTAACACAATTATTTGAAATTTTTTAGTAACCTAACTGGTTACTGGTCTCTGAAATTTGTTTTAATATCCTTACTTTTATAAAAACTACCAGAATACTGTATTATTAGACGTTATATCGAAAGGTCGCAAATTTTTTTCATCGTAGATCCCATTTTCTATTATAAAAATTCCAATAACGATAAAAACGTATTAATTTGTAAAAGCATTAACTGCGTTACATACATTTCAAAGAATAAAAGTCCCGTTTTTAAAGGTTGCAATGATTGACAAATATTTTTAAACTTGAAATTGTATATTAATTTTATTTTGATATTTAGAATATTTTACTACCGGGACGGAGTTGGTGAAGGTCAGTTTCAAGCTGTAATTATATTTTTATATTGAATTTATTTTAATTTGTAGATTTTGAATGATGAACTCCCCGCAATTCGCAATGCTTGCCGTGATGTTGATAAAAAATCTAGTCCAACAATAAGTATTATTGTTGTTCAAAAAAGACACCATACTCGAATGTTTTCTATTGATAATCGTAATTTTTTAAATTTTCAATTCCATGACTATTCTCTAAGTCGGTGATCGCTAAATTTTTCATCAGCGCATTCTCTGCAGAAATAAAATAAATTTTAGAGATTTTTTAAGATATCTGAATTGGAGTATTGGTTTTACGTACTTTAGTCATGTCTATTTTTTAATTAATAATTAATCATAATTATAACTGGACAAGTTCGAGAGCCATTATTCTATATTTTATTTTTTCTACTAAAATCGAATACGCTTGTGCAAAATTTAACTGTTACCCGTCAATATCCACGGACCGAGGCGTACAGGGCTAGTTGTTAGTGTTAGTGTTTAAAGGCGAAAAAATAGAATGAATACTATTTTTATAATACGGCCACAGATGCACGACAAAATTGTGTGATTTTAAAAATTAGTCATTGTTTCAATACCGTAAAACCACACAACAGTTGTTTGAGTGTGTAGTTTGAAATTTTAGAATTTATTTTTATTTCAAAGGGCTGATATATTCTAAATATACAATTTTATAGTTTTAGTTCATTTAAACTAATTTTAAATTGAATATTATATTTTAATATAGCCATGAAAAATGTTTCATGTGGTACAATAATTGATACAGACATAATTCATCCAAAAGAATACGACTTCTTTATGGTTTCATCTGAAGGAATAAAAGTAAATTAAATTAAATTATGATTAAAATAAAATTGTGGTTTCTAAAGAAATAATAAATTTAGGGGACATCTCGGCCTGCACATTATCATGTCTTGTTAGACGAAAACAATATGAGTGCTAAAATGCTGCAGCGTCTCACTTACAACTTGTGCTTTACGTTTGTACGAGCTACTCGTTCAGTTTCAATTCCTGCACCAGTATATTACGCTCATTTAGTAGCTTTCAGAGCACGACATCTCATCAAAGATTGCAACCCTGAAAATATACCGAATCTTATCAAGATTAACAAAATATTACAAAATAAAATGTATTATGTTTAATAAATTTCAATAAATAAACTGTCTGTATAATTTGGGCTATGAATCTTGTTTGAGTAATTTAATTTCGTCTAGTCACCTTATTGTAATTTCATTTTATTCACAATGAAATTAAGCCTAATATTGATCGATGAAAAATGGAATATTTGCGAGAAATTTATGGTATTTTCTAGATTAATTTAAATAACTGGACCAACTCATGCTAATGTAATGTAGATTAAATGCAATGTACAAAATTTTAAAATTTTTTTAAACATTTTATGTAAATATGTGGATTCGCTTCGTACTTGTCTAGACGATATGAATAAAAATTTAAAACATGACCAATGTGTAGCTGTAAATGTGCAGTCTGCTATCGTGGGTTAAAGGGTGCATTTCAATTTTTTATTTAAATTTGCAGACATAATAAAACAAACACGTGTATAAAGTATATATTTGAGTACTTTATCGAAAATTTGTTTATTTTAAAGTTTAGTATTTCATTACACTTTAAAGTTTCATTGGTAAATTTAATTTTTTTTCCAATTCAACATCTGTTTATATCTGACAATTTATAAAACTAGCGTTTGCACCTAGTAATACATAAATAGGCTGGTGCGATTAATTAATGTAAATATTTTCATATACGTTCTTGCATGTTCATTTCTTATTTTGCATTTAGAGTAAAATATGTCCAATTCCATTAATGACGTTCTTTACAATTTGAAACCTGTTCAAGTATCAAAATCTAAACTTTTTTGCTCCCCCAGCTTTAGCGAAACCAAGACTTTTGATATTATGAATTTACATTTGATTCCATATTCAAAAGAAAAAGGTATGATATGTTTTGGTGTTTTAAAACGTATTTAGATGTGATTGAAAAGAAGCAGAATTTGAAAAAATACATGAGAAATGTGATTCTTGATTCAATCTTTGAGAGTGTGGAAACTAAATCTCGAGAAAACGATGGCATGTCGAATGAACCAAAATTATATGATAAAAATATTGTCAATAAAATGTCTGCTGTAAAGATTGACGAAAAGAGCAAATTTTTCTGCAACGATAATGATAATGAAAATCACACACTTAGAGGTCTCTTGAATATGAAATCTCCAGATGTTGATTCCGATGAATCTAACGCCGCGATACCACCGTTGACTACGTTTCTGAATTTTATAAACTCCTACAAATATTACCAACCTTCACGTCGATACGGAAAAACGGCATTCATTAATCAAGGTACCATCACATCTGGTACTGACATTTTCGAACAAGCTAAAGTCAAGTTTACGCAACATTCCATGTCACCTCACATGCGACTTAGATCAGGAACTTATTCTGCCGGAGAAATAACTTTACCTTTACGCAAGCATCAAATTAAATGTTTGGACAATATAATTAAAACCAAAAATACTACCAACTTTAAACCAGAATGGCAAAATAGAAAACGCAAACGGAATGACGACAGCAACAAGCTACAAGATGTTTGCATCAACCCTGTCAAAATGCCTACGATTGATTCTCTTGTAAATAATTACAATCAATTCAACATGCACCACAATATGTACCGCCGCAGTACATATTCACACGGCCAAAACTTTATTACAAATCAGCTTTTCGAACAAAATCCATATGCCACTCAACTCAAACAAGATTCCCTTACTGGTCCCGAATTGATTCATTATTCTACATTGAACCAAAATAACCTTTTTGCTAACCACACATATATTTTTAAATCTAAAGAATCTGTTGCAACTTCAAATTTTCAGAATTCTATTCTCGATTTGAGTACAAAGTCCAGAAATGATAAAACTGAAGTAAAAACTAAATTTCAACAATTTATCGATTCTAATCAACCGTCAGAGATTAGAAAACGATCCGTTTCCTTTGATTCAAAATTAAACTCAAATAAACCCATTAAATGGAAAACGCAATTACAATACCGCAGTAGAAAAGATTCAAACTCAAATACTAGCAATTAGTTTTTATTAATTTGCATTTTTATTCAAGTTTTAACTAAATTATTATCAATATCGTGTAACACATTAAAATTTTTATAAAATTCTTGGTTAGGCTGAAGGCTCCGCATTCAGCGAATGTTTTGTTTTCATCCTTGTCGTATTTTGATTGTATGCATTTTGATATATTTACATGCCCGGTAGGTCGAATTTGTTGGCATTTCCCGTTATGATTAACCAATTCTAAAATTTTAATTTATTCAAAGCTTATTAACTGCATTTATAGTGTAATGTTATCATTGATAACTTACCAATAATAAATTTATTTTCATTACATCACCTTTGTTCGAATTTTATTAATTAACGTTTGTCAATTACACATTTTTTTCTACAAAGGATATATAAAGTTGGAAAACACTGATTTATTTACATTTACTATGACTGCAAATGGAAATTTAATCAGATCCGAGCCTACCAAGGTCAAAGTCCATGAAAATATAAATATAGACACATTTTACAAAAACTTCGTCGACCATTCTCGAAGAAAGTCTCAATATTAAATTACTATTATTAAATATTAAAGAGGTGTAATAAAAAATTACATTTTTTATTCAATGCTCACTGTAAAAAAAAAATCATTAAAAATTGCGTATTTGATTGTTTGTTTAGAAGATACATTTGCGCTTTGTGTTTGATATTTAGTCAAAAATTTAGAACCACTTAAAAATTTAATCTGAAGCTATATAATACCAATATTTTTGAAAATAATCGGACAATTCTGATTTTATGAAATTAGAAAATTATTTTCATCGGGACAAATGTAAATAAATTGATGAATTTATGAAATGTCTGAGAATAGTGGATTTCAGTGCTAATCTTAACCATTTTCAATGTTTACAAATAAAATTGTAAAGCCACCAAAATCTGTTTATTATGCTTACAAATGTGACTAAATTTGAATATATTTATAATATAAACTATTTACGACGTACATAATGAACGTCAACTGATTTGTACTAGAGTTTTGTAGTAATCAAATATCAACTGAATTTAACATTAAAGCACGTCGCGAATAATTATTTTGAAATGTTTCGAAATAATTCCACCTTTTAGTACTTTATAATGCAACTTCTGATTATTTGGAGATATATTAAAGCCCTGCACAATTCAACACTTTCCGGTTCTTACTCATCCGTGCCGTTAACATATTTAATTAACCACCCGTATCCGGCCCGCAATTTATTTTTTTGTTTCATTACGATCCTTATGTCACGACTCGTAAGAAATTAGTTAAATTTTTAATTTTTTAGTGGACCCACCATTGTTGTTACTCGTGGAACCCATTTTTATTTTGGAACCCCATTTCATCATCTTTTTAAATCTATTATATATTAAATGTATCTTTTAAATCTATATATAGAATCTTATAGATTCTACATTTTTTTCATAATATGAAAATTGTGATGATGATAAATGATAATGAACATGTCAGTATTCATTTTATCACGAAATTAATAATCAAATTCAACATAATATAGTATATGTATTCGTGTTGGGCCAATAAACGAGAGGCTTGTTACAGTTAATATGTAGGATTTTAAAGAATGTTACATAATTTGTTACACAAAAGTAGTTTTGTCCAAGCGTAAAATCTGATAAGTAATTATTGGCACTAAAAATACGCTTAATATTAATAAAAATAAAATTTCAACGACGTAGACTCTACGTCTAATTAAAGTAAAACAAAGGCTGAATAAAATATTTTATCTAGAGTGCAATTATGAAGTTAGAATTTATCGTTACATATTATTACTTATTATTACGTATTAGTTAGTGTACAAAAACAGCTTTTTTTAAGTAAACAATAAGTACCCTCGAAGACAATGAGTAATTATGTGGATGTTACGAATATGCTTTTTAAATTTTTTGAAATCAAAAAAGACCACCCACTTCTCCTCTAAATGTCCCCCAAAAATTGAAAATATTTTGAAAATTGATATTAACAGTGCATGATACCTTAGTTGAATTAATTTTTCTAGATGTGCTCCGCACACCTCGCACACTGTGACGCTTACTACTGGTTAATATGATGAATAGTTTAGAAAATTCCAAAAACGATATAATGGCCAATTATCCTTATCTCGACTATTAATCGTCATATGGTCATACATCAATTTGAAAAAAGAGATTTCATTAGATTTAAAGTAGTGGTTATACCCGGCCAAGTGCAGTGGTGGCATACATGAGGCTCGGTAGGATGAAAATTGCAGATCCAATAAAAATCGCTTAATTCTGTGTTACTCTGATGGAGTAAAAAAATTTATCGCCACAGTAATAAGTTTTTATGTATTATCTATTAATTTCGAATAGTAGGCCCGTGATGATTGGTCCTCCATAATATGACCACTAATTCCTTCTCCAACGCCGGAGAGACAAGATTCGTATAACCAAAAAATACACTATTTGGATTTATGTCACTATAATAATGACACTATTAGGTGTCAAAGTTATGGATTTTCTATTAAAATAAAATGCAAAATCTGAATATAAACAACAATATCAAGAGATAATATTTTACTAATATAATAATTAATCATATAATATAATTATAATTTTACTGGTCAAAATATAACATAACTTTTTTGAAAATTAATAAGAGAAAATCAAAATTTTCTATTTTCTTTTTTGAATATTCACTTAATAGAAACGTTTTAATGTTTAATACTATCATTTAAAACAGTTTTTATGTCAATATTATATGATGAAAATTGTAAAATATATTTTAAATTGAATATTTACCAGAACTTTAATTCTTTAAACTATTTTTTTTCTAGCTAATTGAATTACCACACTTCAAAACTTATAAACTGTTTCTTAAGATATAAATGTGAAGTATTTTTTAATAAATTGGGGCCTCTTTTTAAGATATAAGTGTAAAGTACTTTTATTAATTTGGGGACCTTTTTTAATAAGTGGCCCTGGGCTACAGCCCATATTGCTCATGCCTTAAAACGGCTATGACACTCATGCTTAATGAAGGGAATATGACAGTACATACAAATGTATGAATCAAATATTAATATCAAACCGTTATCATCCTGGAAACTGGCCAAAAACAAAAATTAAATTTAAACTAAAATACTAAATATAAGTATATAAATGTTAAAAAGGTTAAAATACCCATGAATAAACTCAAAGTGGCGAATTTTGACTAACTATTAATAAAAACAAAAAATTTTAAACATTGTTAAAAAACATTAATATATAGAATTGAAAATCATATCTAAATCAGTGATTTCAAATATATTATTATCCACATCTTAATTACAAATTAAAATTACCTTCTATTGTATATTCACTTTTTGATATTTCCCATAATTGTGTTTTATTATAAGAGTCGCATTTACATGACTTATCTGATACAATTAATAACAAGTTTGTCTCTTTGATGGCAAAAATTTGAAATTTTCTAATTTTTTACAATTAGCATTTTATATAAAATGTAAAGTTGAAATATATATGATTTACATACAGTAGACTATAATATTTATTTTCCTGATGATAAGACTTAACAATTATTAAAAAAAAATATTTTATAAATAATAATAAAAATAAAAAGGCATAAAATGTTTCTTGCCCCAATCGCTCCGTACCAAAAACAATTTTGCTGCTAAATTTTTTAACTATTCTAATATTCTAAACTAAATCGCTACTCATCATGTGCAGCGATTTAATATAATGTTATTAATGTACAACAGGAGTCGGCAACAATTTGCATCCCGTGGGCCACATTTTTATACCAAAAATTATACATCCCCGTTTTTGAAAATTTACACATTATACATTTCAATTTTAACTGAAGAGAAACGGTTCTAGTATATTCAACAAAATAAAATCCAGGACGATCTAAAAATTCACTATTAAAATAATTATAATGAGCCAATTATAATTATAGTAGAAAATGTTTAAAACAGTTGTAATGAGATATAATATTTAATTTATTGGTATACAAAAATTATAAATTTAAGTTGTTCACATAATCTATTTGTAAAAGTGCGGTTGTCTAATTTGTGTAACTAAGAGTATAAATAAAGTCAGATATGTACATAAGAGATATAGCAACGCTACAACAGTATTTAACCCTTTCACTGTCTGTGTATTCTATACTATACACCGCAATTTCATTTCACACGTCTGTGTATTCTATGATATAGACAGCATAATTTTGAAAAACTTTATTGTTTTATTTTTATACATTTTTACACAGGTAATATAAAAATAATACAAGTACAAGTTTAAATTAAAACAAATTCCAGACGTGTGTTGATAGTACATAAAATTGCATCAGAAAGTGAAAGGGTTAAAAAGTTGAAAAATAAATAAAGGATCACCAAAAGTATTACGTGTGCCACTGGTTGCCGACCCCTGATGTACAATATACAATGTATATTATACATGTATCTATATGTTAATTACTATTATTGTAAAATTACTTGTAACATTTTGATTCAGTACAATAATATGACTTAAAACTAATAATTTTATTTTTATTAGATTTGAAGATTTTATAATAAATTGGACAAGTGTGATTGTATACAATTTTTGGAAGATAAATATTAATCAAACCATTGTACCATTTTTTAATATTGCCAACGCTCTAATGAATATTTTTAACATTTATCAAATTATTAAATTTATAAATTATATTTCAAGAATTCCGAAATTACAAATGTACCTATGTCGAAATGATCGAAACTAATACATATATACGCCCCGGTTTTTGAGAAATTTGGTTTCCAATAAATAACTTTTTATATTTATAAAAGTAAACAAAACATTACAAAGTTACATTATTAACTCTTTTCATAAATTTGTTTAGTTCCATTAGTAAGATGTTAGACTCCCATCTTACAAACAAAAAACGTTACTAAAACCTAAATTAAATTATACCACTTAGCACTTAAAAATTAAAAACTTTTCAAATGAATAATTTTTAAATAATAATGATATAATATGAAATTTAAATTAATAAAAAATATACGTGATTATTGGATATTTTTTTTCGGAGAATTTGTTTATATTCCTGAAGACGATATGGGCTTATATATTTTTTTAAAACGTCTATATCCGGATTATAATTGTCAGTGTTTTCGTTTTCACTTTCTACATATTCTCCATATTTAAGTTCAAATTCATTAGTCACATTTTTTTCCATATTCGTAGTAGTGATTAATTCTACATTCTGTGATTCTAATTTAAATTATTTCCTTATTATTAATTCAGCTATTATCGTGGAATATATTGTTTATTAATACATAATTGTATAAAATTATATAAATTGAATTATTATAAGTTATAATTTTCATTATACATGTAGTAAGAAATGAATTAATTGTGCAAGTATTTCAATCACTGTACAATGTTTAATTTGATGCCATAAAAATTACATATAAAATACATAAAAGTAAAAAATGATCTCAATAACACTAGACAACACACAATTTTACTTATAAAATATGAATATTAAAAAAGGTAGCATATTAAATTTGGAGCAGAATGATGTATCTCATTATCTCAATTGAGATCGTCAA
>LWCA01000621.1:0-21843 GCA_001642005.1 Intoshia linei | reverse complement strand
AATTTTAAATCATTTGGTCAGCCCTCAATTATTTTATTATATTTTTAATTTTTGTTTATTTATATAAATTATGGCCTCAAAATTATAATAATTAGTATATTAATGACATCTTATTAAACAATTAATGGACGAAATGTATCATAAATTTTATCAAACAAGTATTAGTTATATACGTGTCTAGTGCATAAAGTAGTATTAATATATATAGTTTTTTTATATTATTTATGTTAATCTATAAAGCATTAACATTTTGTTGACCAACCTCTAACACCAATGAGATCATTGATTTTTCTAGGCATCTGATAATCAATTCCTTTCAAATCTTATCAATTTATTTTGCTGAAATATGTATTTTCAACCAAAAATTAATTATTATTATTACATTATTACCATTATAATTATATATATATAATAATTATTATATATTCTGTTTTTCTTCAATAATAAATGTAGTATACAATACATGAATAAAATTTTAAAATAAAAACAGAAATATAAAGAAATTATATTTTTCTTTCTATAAATATTGATTTTATAAATTTGAGATTTCTTTCTTCCTAAATTCACGTTTAATTGTATATATTTGTAAGGGCTATGGAGAGATTTGAAACAGAAAACGATGCACTCAAACATATACGTTATCGATTTGGTCATATGATGAACGGGGTAATTGATTTATGTACACATAATCTTATATTTTAATTTTCTTTAATTTTAATGATAATGGTTGAATAAAATAATATCATTACTTATATAATCATTAGCTATAATCATACAATCAATTATATATTAATAGCTATTAGTCTTAGAATTTTATAAAGTCCACATTTCTATTATAGTTTTTTTCGGGTGTTAGTAAGATAAATTTCAACCTTCCAAACTAACATATTATTATTATATATTAACATATATATCAAAAAGCCCAATTATCCTTTTTTTGAAAATCTAACGAGTTCGAGAAATTTTTTTTTTTAAATGAAAACAGCCCTAGAATTTAAAAAAAATCGGCAACTCGAATCGGCATCTTTGTAACACCCATTATAGATTATTTTATACATCATGATAATACACTATTTCCACACTAATCACCCTTAATTCTTTGATGGGTGTGAAATCCTAATATACATAGTACAAGAACAGGTTGCAAATTATACGATATATTAATAGTAGGTGTAAATTATATGACCCATTGTACACATTAAATGTAACATTTATATTAAACGGTGAAATTATATTTAATGTATTAATTAGATTGTTATGGCCTATTCAAGTATCGATTTTAATTCTTATAATATTATCATCAAACCATTTCTGAAGGAAATAATGATAACATCGGTATATAAATGCAAAATTTTATTAACACAATTGATAAATATAGAATAAAGAACATTCCCAATATGTTATAAGTGCAATTACTCATCATGGAAGCAATTTTGTCAATACTACAATAGATGGAGATTCATTACTAAACAATTTAAAAAAATGGTTGGCAGAAAATGGTAAAAACTGGTTGGACCCCGACTTTCTTATGCATTGGACAAGGTTAGATTATTTGGTTTAGGGTGGTGAATTGCATTGAATTGTGATTAAAAAAAACCTAAAAAAAATTAAAACTAACCTATTAATCCAATTTACTGATTTAATAGCTTTAAAAAAAAATTGATAGGGAAACCTCAAAAAAGTTCATTTCATGTCAAAACACACCTTGCCATTTTTTTAAAAAATTAAATAGTTTTATAATTTTAAAAAAATGGTATTTTTATTATACTCCGTGAATATTTTTTGTGATCTAATTCAGGGTGATCCAAACACATGGCGAGTGAGGGCTAAAAAATAAATTTTACAAATTTCGCGGACCGCAAAATTAAAAAAAATTATACACAACTATTTCATCATTCCTTCCCTTAGTTTTTTGCTCTTACTTCAATTTCAAAACGAATTTTCTCCCTTGCACTACTTATTTACACAATACAAATATTTTAAAGTTTTATAAATTTGGACATATTAATTGTATATATATATGATTGTTATTCTTTAATCTCGGTAAAAGTTTATCGATAAGCACCAATTTACCGCAAGATTTGACTACACAGTCATAAAACACGTTTGGGTTAGTTATTAATTCATGATTTTCCAATTTGGTTTTAGCGGTTGAGATTATTTTATCTTCAGCTCCTTTGATTAAAAATGGATGAATACAACATTTACGCAATTCCATCATTGTATTGACCAAAGATGGCAGAGTTCCTGAAGTCTGGTTAGTCAAAAAACTGAAATTACCTTTTAAAATAGCTCTATAGTATTTTTTTTGATTATTTGTGAGTTCAACTTCAATAATAGTTTTTTCTTTTCTGAGTAGTAGTTATTCTGATAGAGGTTGAATTGATATAAATATAAAATGTCAACCGCAGAAATTGATTATAATTATTCTATATCACAGTTCAATTTCACATGTTGCTATGTTTTATATCTAGATTACTATAATTTTTAAAAAACCGTAAACGCGTGTCAACCAGTTAATAGATTAATTTAGTTTTGTGAAAACTGACACCAACATGTTTTTACTATAATTTCAAAACCAAATTGGAAACAATAATGATAATATATATATTAGGGTGTCACACCATTAAAGAATCAAGGGCAATTAGCACTAAAAGTGTGTATTTTTAAAATATAAAAACTAGTTCGAAATCAAAAATATTTAACGCTATCTATTCGAGTTACGTTTGTCATTTTAAATATACGATAAAATTCAGACAAGTCAAAATAAAGATATTTTTAAGAAAATAAAATAAAATTTAAATCAAAACAGTTGATTGAACAGTCAAATAATTACAATAAACATCAAATTAAATCGCATGTGTAGTATCAAATTATATATAAATAAGATGAGGAAAACAGTAAATTTACTACTAATTAATGATTATTTAATCTACAATTAAAGCCCTTGTGGGTCCTTTGGGACGTACTTTTTTTCTCTTCGGTGAAAATTGATTTTGATTCAACCAATAAATCATCATTTTTAAATAAATTTAAATGCATTGCTACCAATATTAAGTGTTTACATTTAAAAATTTTTAAAAAAATCGACATACACGTTGATAGCTTCCATTCCTGATTGTTAACATAACCTATAACATACTTATATTCTTGGAACATTTTTTCCATATATCTATCATATATATTTTCATTTGTTTACAATATTTTAATTTCAAATTTTATGACTCAAAAATGAGCAATACAATTTTAAATTTAGTGAAGCGGACAATTTTCCTTTGATATTGTTCAATTTCATTACTGAATATTAATTTTTAATTTTTGTTAATTAAAATTAATCTTGCTGAATGAAATTTAATATTTTAAATTCAAAATTATTTAATTTGATTATATATAATTTGACTTTAAAGGTTATTTGATAAATTAACTTAAAAAATTAACTTTACTGATGCTATAAAATTTAATTTGAGCACAAATATATGTATTGTTGCTATACGTAATAAATTGCCTTCAAATTAAATAAAAGTATTGTCTAATTACTTTCTATTGACTGCTATCGTATTGATTTGATGATAGAATTTACAATTTGAAGTTTAGTCACTTTATTTGATGTTAAAGCATTTTATTTGATGACTAATAAATCGACTGCCTTTTAAATATCACATTAAAAATATTATAGAGAAATTAAAACTGAACTTTATTTTAACTAAAATTGGCGTTTGAGTTTTTAAACGTGGTACCGAGTTTATAATATTCTTCTCCGTGTTTAATTATACAGTTTATTTTTTTAAATTTGTTTTTAACTCGTCAATAATGAATTCTGTCCACTAAATAACGTATATTGATGATAAAAGATTGATTATAGTTAATAGTAGTATTTTTAAGTCTGATTTTATTATTGAATTTATTTTTATGGTAAAATAACAATGTGCCCTCGGCAGAGCTAGATGCAGTTTGTACGTAGTACATAACAGTCAACTAGTAATTTAATCAAATAATAATAATTAACTTTATGGTGTATTAATCATTATTTTTCAACTAAACATAGCGTCTTGCTTATATTTATAGCTTGGAATTTGTAGCGTTTATTACTATATTGTGAAAATATACTGTTTAGCGTTTATTATTGGCGAGTAAGATTAAAAAATAGGCAATAATTTAATAATAGATATAACTTATTTGGAGACAATACAACTGGTATATAAATAATAATTATTTACCCATTGAAATTCCAACTATCTTTGTGTTGTTTATTATGACTGAAATATATAGTCAATGTATACATTGATTTATTTATTACGCCTTTATTAATTGTATTAATATTCATTATGAATTTAAATTTTATTGAATTAAGACCTACTTTTACGTTTTCCAATTTTGAAAGATTTACCAACCTGGGGAAGGCCGATAACGCAAGTTAAAAAAAGAATATATTAATAATACATATATTAACAAGTAGTACGAATATATTGATTATTCAGTTTCATATGAACATCACTTAATCAAAATCGTAAATCATAATTGGCAACTATTACTAGATTTAGAAAAAAACTCCTATAAACTGTGTAGTACACAGTGATAGAGAAAATTTTTATAAAAATTTTATAAAAATCTCACGATTGAATTTCGGACACTTCAAGATCGACTGGTTGGGAACCTCTGATTTAGATAATAGAAATTTTAACTTTTACTTTTTCACTTTTTCGGATCAATTATAATGTAAAAATAAATTAAACCAATCGATAAAAAGAGGATAACTAAATTAAATTTTATCATTGTGGTTTTCTAATGCGTGACAATTCCTATTTCTTATTTATTAGTAACATGTTATTTTTATAATATTTTTTACGTTTTATATATATTCTTCGCAGATCGGTACTTGACAAAGCCATTGGAAATTCATTGATATATTTCAGAATTTATATGCGATATTTGCATAGTGGCATTTTTATCCTACAATTGCAATTATATAATATTGAACATGTGAAATAATAAGCTCTGATTTTACTCAGACCCTTTTCATATCTTTATTTACTCAATTATTTAAAATGAAAATTTAATTTTAACATTACAATTATACTGAGGAATCTCAATGGGTTATAAAAAAATATATAAAAATACAATTTACACAGTACGCGACAGTGCGTTTAGATCTAAGACAAATATGCATAAGATTAAAGTTAAAGTTATTATTGCTATAATATTTTTTATATAAGTCGTTGGTAGCATGCGAAATAATGGTTACTTAGATAAAATCGATTTATAGTTAATTATAATAGGTATATGATGGGTTTATTTAATTATTATAATATATAAATAGATATAGATATATATAGATTCATGTTAGTTTTCTTTTTTAAATCTAAAAATTTTATTTGGTATTTCGGTTTTGCGGTTTGCGAAAGTCAATTGATTTAAAAAACAAATTACAAGTTAATTAATTATTATAAATTACAAAATATTATGTTGACAATTATTATGTTATATAAATATTATGTAAATATATAATAATAATGACGATAAAATTCAAACATATAAAAATAAACATATTTTTAAGAAAATAAAATTGAATTTAAATCAAAATAGTTGATTGAACAGTCAAATAATTACAATAAACATCAAATTAAATCGCATGTGTAGTATCAAATTATATATAAATAAGATGAGGAAAACAGTAAATTTACTACTAATTAATGTTTATTTAATCTACAATTAAAGCCCTTGTGGGTCCTTTGGGACGTACTTTTTTTTCTCTTTGGTGAAAATTGATTTTGATTCAACCAATAAATCATCATTTTTGAATAAATTTAAATGCATTGCTACCAATATTAAGTGTTTACATTTAAAAATTTTTAAAAAAAATCGACAAGTACACGTTGATAGCTTCCATTCCTGATTGTTAACATAACCTGTAACATACTTCATATTCTTAAAACATTTTTTCCATATATTTATCAAATATATTTTCATTTGTTTACAATATTTTAATTTCAAATTTTATGACTCAAAAATGAGCAATACAATTTTAGGTTCAGTGAAGCGGACAATTTTCCTTTGATATTGTTTAATTTCATTACTGAATATTAATTTTTAATTTTTGTTAATTAAAATTAATCTTGTTGAATGAAATTTAATATTTTAAATTCAAAATTATTCAATTTGATTATATATAATTTGAAGTTGAATCAAATTAATTTGACTTAAAATGTTATTATTTGATAAATTAACTTTACTGATCCTATAACATTTTATTTGAGCACAAATGTATGTATTGTTGCTAGACGTAATAAATTGCCTTCAAATTAAATAAAAGTATTGTCTAATTACTTTCTATTGACTGCTATTGTATTTATTTCATGATAGAATTTACAATTTGATGTTAAGTCACTTTATTTGGTGTTAACGCATTTTATTTCATGGCTAATAAATCGACTGCCAATAATAATTAAATATGATTAACAAATTATTTTGTGTGTCGTTATGGATTATTTTAGAAATATAATAATAAAGATCAAAAAAGATTTTTTTATATAGATTAACGTTTACATTATCGTATAACAACATTATGAAATGTAATGATGTGATTTTATGCATTTTATGATGTAAAAATGTTGTTATGAATAGAGTCTATGGTATATGAAATATCGATTTTTACTGAGTATTAATTTTATTTATTTGAATGGGGTCAAAACGTACTGTCATGCGCTGTTAGTATATTATAATTTTAGCAATTTATACATTATTAGTTATTTATTTATTTATTCTTTATATATTATTATTTATATATTAGTAATTTGTAACTGATTGCATGTTAGGTAGTTCATGTACAGTATTCTCTATAACTTGCCATTCTTGGGATTTATAAAAAGTAGGAATATAAAAAAATATACAAAAAAAATATAAGGAACCAGATTTTTATTTTTTATTTATTTTCTAATGTAGGCTATGCTCCTTTAGCGGGAATTTGTATTTCAGGAAGTAGTGTGTCAACTATCGAGGACAGAGGTTATCGATCATGGAATACAGCCGCACACGAATTAGGTCACAAGTAAATATTCATCTTATTAATTTAAAAGAAATATTTTAGTTTAGGATCAGAACATGATGGTATCGGAAATAGTCAAGATTGTGATCCTAATGAAAATTATATTATGCGTCCTGGTGGCGGGTACGTTAAAAAAGAAAATTATAAAAATTCTTATATTTTTTCATCCTGCTCGGTTATCGCAATGAAAAACGTAATTTATGGAAATTCATTCAATGGGTAAATCATATTTTAAATAATGTTTACTGGGTTTTATTCAACTAATGTTTACAAAGTACATAACAGATAAGTTAGATATATATATTATTGATTATATATACTATATAGATTATATAAAAAAAATAAATTGTTACTGTGAAATTAATTAGTTAATCAGTATAAAAATTTTGATTTCACATTTTCAAAACTTGTTTTTTAAGTTTTTTAAATTGTTATATAAATTTTTATTCTTTAATAAAATTTTTATCATATTCAATTTATTTTGTTCGCTGTGTAATGTTTAATCTAATATTTTTTTTAATTATTATGATAAATAACTACATAATTATTTGTACATTAGTTTTCCAAGAGTATGTTTGTTCAACACGGTATGTCATCATGATGTTAGTGATGAAGATTTAAGTCAGATGCCAGGTGAAATGTTTGATTTGGATAGACAATGCCAAATTTATTTTGGAGAAGGTTCAAGTAAATGTTCGGTAAAATATTTTAGGTTATTATTATTCATTATATCATTGGTTCTATTTGGATAAGGTTCCCTATCAAATCATCAGTAATAATGTCATCAGCAATCATCTCATCAGTAGTTCATATTATCAGTTTTTTCTTGTCAGTTTCATTCTCATCAGTAATTATAATACATTTTCGATATTAAATTCATTTTATATATATTTTTAATTTCTTTTGATCTCACCATCTGTATTGTTATCGACCAGATAAAAATTATTTTTCAATTAAAAATAATTCTTTTGAGATTTGTTTTTATTAAAGTATTATCTTTGGAAATGTGATTTTGTTTATAAGTCGAACTGAATATACATTTGAATATTTCTTATTTTTGTATAATTAGGAATAAATACATTTTTTCTCAGAAATCGACAATAGATAGGTGAAGTTGTCCAGTTGTAAATGAACAATATAATATTTGAAACAAATTAAATTTTATTAACATAATATATAATTAATTAATTAAATTAATGTAAATTATAAAGATTAAAATATTTATTCAAAATTAAGAGATATACCCGGAAGATATTCTAGTAATTTTATATTCTCTACATTATCAACTAAATGTAATATATTTTGCTCAGCCAAAATATATTTTCTTTTTTTTGGAAAGATTCTACCACCAATATATAACAATTACCAATATATATAGCATTAAAAATAAAAATGATAATTATAAACGTGACGATACAGGAAACAGTATTGCCAGAAAATAAGTTTGAATATTGTAGTATTATCACGGTTTGTATTATTATCTACGAGATTAAAATTATTTTTCAATTAATAATAATCTCTGGAAATATGATTTTTTTTTTATAATTCGAGTGATTATTATTAAGAGATATATCCTAAAGATTCTCTAGTAATATTCTATTTTCTACATTATCAAATAATTTTAATATATTTTGCTCAGCCAAAATATGTTTAAAATATGAAAGATTCTACCACCAATATATAAAATATGTCATAATCAATTAAATTTAATACTAATTATATGTAATATTAATCTCAAATTACAAATTATTAAAACAATTGACATAAAACTGATAAAAACATACTGATGAGAAAATACTGATAACACGAATTACTGATGATGTGAATATGCACTTTCGATAATAGCGTTAAGCGTAATTATTAATCCATTTTACTGAAAATTATATAATTTATAAGGTTGAATCTCATCATAAACTAAATTTAATCTTAATCGGAATCATTTTAATTTTCGCGATCAATACGGAATTTCAAATTTCTGTAAAAGGCTTTTTTAAAGTTTTCATACAAAAATAAAATACTAACTATAGTTCATTTCCCGTTTACTATTATATTATACCAATTTGCTATGGATAAGATTTAATTTTGGTGTAATTACATATTATTTTTAATAGAATTTTGACAATGTGTTCCTTACTTATATAATTATATTAATATAATATTATAATTTTACATATTATATAATGTTATGCGATTTTTGTTTGTGTGTGTGTGTTCCATTTTATTTAAATAACTACCCGTCTCAGAATTTTATAAAGTTTACATTTCAAATACAGTTTTTTCCGGGTGTATTCGCAAAATAAATTTCAACCTCCCAAACTTACATCTTACGGGTCAAAAACCCCAATTGTCTTTTTTGTTGAAAATCAAACAAGTTAGAGAATTTAAAAAAATATGTACACTGATACGGATTTTAAAATCATGAAAATTATTATAAATTAAAATTTAAAAAATTATATCTTCAGGGCAAATACTTCAAATTATCCTTCTTTTTTTAATGAAAACAGCCCTAGAATTTAAAAAAATTTACAGGTGGTACACTTGTATCCTGTTAACACACACACAAAATTTATTGGTACATTGAATCCCGCTATAAGTTAAGTTGTGAGATTTAATATTTACCTCGCATAATTTACGGTATAATTTATATTATCCTGATTTATATAAAGTAAAATGGTTCAAAATGTATGTCTGTTTGTTTATTTGTTTTAGTTTATTTAGGAAAGTAAGAGGAGTCGATTTTACAAATTTTGTATTTCTACCGTCTAATTGCCATTTATTTTTAAATTGAAACAGTCAGGTTTATAAAAAATACACATTCTAATAAAAAGTATTAAATTCATTAATATTATGATAATTTTAATTTTATAATCTTATATTTTTACGGGCAAAACCCAAATTGACCTTTTTTGTAAAAATTAAGAAAAACCTAGAATTTTATACAACCTATATTCTGAATGGTTTTTAAATTCATAAGCATTATCATAAATATCAACTTAAAAAAATCATTTGCACTCTAAAAAACACAGATTACTTTTTTTTAAAAATGAAAAAAACCCTATAATTTTAAAAAAATAACAGATGATACAGTTATATCTAGTTAACACACACAAAAAATTTCAATCTCAAATAAAGTGAAAATCATTGTCTTTATGGTCAAAAAAGGTTAGTATTCATATTTTTTATTCATTATTACGAAACTATTTTATAAAAAAACTAAATATTGAAATAATTAACGATCTTACTATTAAAAACAAAGATTATTGTAATACAACTTATTCCAGTTGCATATTTACGCATTCCCGATTTTTAAATTATTGTTAATATATCATAAAAACAAATAATGTATTATTATTCAATATTGTTGAGATGTTAGATTAAAATTGATAATAAAAAAGTAAATAATTATTAAATTAATCGTTAAATAGGCTGGTATTTACTGTAATGATGATGGTTTTAAAATGCACCCTAGAGTGTATGTTTTATTAAAATTTTGGGTTGATTTTATTTTAAAAACAAAAGGGCAAATTGAGTTTTTGACCGTGAAGGACTCAAATGTTGAAACTGAAAAATTGATAAAAACACGTCCTGGTAAAAGCTGTATTAGTAATTGGTTTGTTTTAAATTATACGATTGTCAATTTTTTAAATAAACGGTAACACACAGACGTTGTATTTTATATGGGTGAAGGATAAATATTTTAACGTATCAATTTAGTTTGACCATGTTTCTGATAATTGTTATGCTCCATTTTGTCAGATTGATGAAAATAATTGCAAATCATTACCTTATGGTTCAATTTTAGAAGGAACTCATTGCGGTGATAACAAGGTTAGCTATGAATATTTTGAAAATTTGTGTGATATAAATCAGAGTATCTTCCAACTAGGGCGGTTAAAAGTTAATTGGGGTTCTAAAAAGCTAAAAATTTCAATACTGCCTATACAATACATACGAAAAAAATGAGACAACGAATAATATATTATTCGATTAATTAATATAAAATCTAAATCAAAATATTTAATTTTTGTTTACAAACGTTTTTTGTAAACAAGGTAAAATAATATGCCAACAGGATGTGAAAAAATCTTAAACTAAGTTAAGAATATTAATAATAAATTATCAGTAACAGGATTATCAACAGGATATTCACAGTTCCATGAAATTAATCCATAATCGAATTAATATTATTGGCCTATCGATAGGATATATAGTTAATAGTTTCTGATATATCATTAAAAATAATATAAGAGCAATGCCAGCTGAAAACGAAAAAGTTTTATAAAATTAGTATCCTGACCCTTTTTGATTTTGACGATATATTAAAACATTGATATATTGTATGAAAAAATGTATTTATCTTATACGGCTATATGAGAAATTAAAATATTAATATCTTTACAGTGAAATATACATTCACGCTATAAGAACATAGTCATTTTTAAAAAATACAAATTTTTAATTATTTCATTAATTAGTGGCATAAAAAGGTTAATTCTTAATATGGATTTCAAAATAGATTTCAAGTTTTACTATGATATCATAAAATAATATACAATTTTATATAATAATCTTTACTTATATAATATGCTACGCGATATTTGTTTGAGTGTGTGTGTTCCACTTTATTGAAATAACTACCAGTTTTAGAATTATATAAAGTCACATTTTAATTACAGTTTTTTCCATGACATATAATAAGATAAATTTCAACCTCCCAAACTCACATCTTACCGGTCAAACCCCAATTGTCCTTATTGTTGAAAATCAAACGAGCTGGAGAATTTAAAAAAATATATACGCTGATACGCATTTTATAATCATAAACATTATCGTAAATTTAAATTTAAAAAAATTATATCTTCAGGGCCAAAACCACAAATTACATTTTTTTTTTAATGAAAACAGCCCTAGAATTTAAAAAAATTTACAAGTGGTACAGTTGTATCCAGTTAACACACACAAAAAATTTCAATCTGAATAAGTGATGACTTCACGGTCATAAAAACATTTTAGTATTTACATATTTTAATATTATATATTATAAACTAATTTGAGAACCAATCTTTTAAAAGATTGATAATAGTAAATAGTAGAATTTTTAAATTAGATTTTCAACGTAAATTTATTTTTTAAGTATAATAAAAATGTTCCCTCGGCAGAGATAGGTCATGTTTGTACGTAGTACATAACTGTCAACCGAGTTATGTTATAAAAGGTGAAGTGTAAAAACTAAGCAAATTACCCTCCTAATTTTTAATATACATTGTTGACAATACTAGCTTTACTGTAATACAGGAAATTGTATTTATCATGATCCAGATCGAAAATTACAGATAATTTAATTTTAATAATGTTAATTAAATATTAATTATTAATATGTTTGAAAAATCAATTTAATATGAATGTAGACATATTATTACATATGTACCCTATCTATAGTTCATTTTATATTTAATTTTGTCTAATCATATAAACTTTAAAATATGCATGTTTAATTTTTTCATTAAATTGTAGATTATTCATAAATAACTTCACCATATCAACCGTTACACCTATAAAATTTTCACTTGTGCAATTAAGTGCCCTAGTCATCGTTTATACAAATTTTTATCTAAATTGAAGGTGTCAGGTTACTACCATTTATCGTTTTCACATGGAATTGCCCATAAATTAAATATATATACTTAAATAGTGGTGCATACATGCGGAATGTGTAGAAATAAATGAAAAATATAGACCAAAATGTAATGTTTTATGAATTTGTGATTGTATTGATTTATCCAATTTATAATTGTGCGCAAAACTGAAAAATGATCAATTATATCATTTCTAATATAATCATCAATTGTAAAATGTAACTAGGTGCAATGCACATTGTGCAAAAATCGTTAATATTTCGTACAAAAATGAATTTTTTAATTTAATTATAGTAAAAATGTTGAAAGTTTAGTTTTTAAATTATTAAAATGAGTACATTTTTGTTTGTTTTTTTAGTAGTACCTTACTTTCTCAATAAACTTATTTTTTTTCGATTGAATACACCCTCTGGCTGATTGTCCAAAGTTGAAAGAGGATGCAATTTTAATTGTAGTTTGGTTTTTAATTTTATGCCTTCACGATTTCTAAGATTTATTGGATTATTATTGGAAGAACGAAAAAATATATCAATTTTTTAGTATATGTTTAATATTGTGTTCTAATAATAATCACTAATTACGATTCTATTTTTAAAAAATCTATGATTATAAAGCTAAATTGAAATTTATACTAAAACAATATAATCTTTATTTTTAATTTTCTTTCGTTTAACTCTCATCGATTAAAGTTTTTGAATATAAAATTTTGATGCATCTATTTCACCAATATACACCATTTAAGCACTAAGCTTTGTTGATTCTCTGATATGCGGTCGCCACATTATACCATTATGTAGAAAAGTAGTTAAATATTAAATAAACACCTAGGCTGCATTTTACAATTTCATAAACATTGGGATAATTATTTAACCGGATTGAGTTGAATAGTCATATCTCTTATTTATTTTATAATATATACAATAGTTACTATTTCATTATCATGTAAAGAACGTCTATTTTTTAATAATGATAGAACTGTCCCAATAGGTATTTATTATTTTTATTATTATAAAATATCATTAATATTTTATAAATAATAATTGAGATTGTGAAAATTATTATGATAACTGCGACAATCTTGTTAAAGCGAAACAGTTTATTTGTTTTACAAAAGATTTTTCGACGAGATGTTGCAAAGCATGCCACGAAAAGGGATTTTATTTATCCGACAATTTTAGTAATGATACCATTAAAAAACACATTAATATTATTATAAAATTAGAAACATCTTTAAAATATTATACTAATATACTACTATTTTAATAAAATATAAATTTAATTATTGTTATATATTATTTCTTAATTTATTTAAATGTATTAATTAAGCCAATATGGTTACAAATACAGATGCATCGTCAACCACAACGCCAACTTTAACTACATCTAAATATTATACGAGTCCTATTACCACATATCGTACAAGTACAACTTCACCATTGACGACAAATGATTTCACTGGTACAATACCAACAAGTACAAACAGTATTGGAAACACTCATTCCAGCTTTACGTCTACTTTAACGTATCTTCGTTCAACATATACATCTCCAATAATTAGTAATGATTAATATATTAAATTAGGCGGATATTATGGTTTAACAGTTTAAATTTAATCTAATGTAATTAATATTAAAATATTTTCTTTTTACAATATAAATAGTGGTTATGAATAATAATATTCACCAAGTAAATTATAAATTAAGCTATTAAACCTAATCCTAGCATTATTTGAATCTTGTTTTGTGTGCCATATATAAAGAATTTGAAATTGATATGTATATACAAATAAAAATTTATAAAATTTAGTATACAAATTAAAATAAATGTTATTTATTTAAATAACAATTGTTGAATGTATAAAAATAAATTCACGTTGAAAATCTAACTTAAAAATCTTACTATTCACTATTATCAATCATTTAAAGTAGTGGTTCACAAAACTTTTTCAGGTGGAACCATCATATCACATTACTTTTTACTTTAATGTGAATTATTTCATCTTAATTTTTTTGTTAAAATTTTAAAAACAATTTTCATTTTATTTTTTTAATTTATTCGACAGAATGTGTGTATAATATTAAAAATAAAGTAAAAACAGTCAAATCCTAAAAATTGTCATAAATAGCATAAATTCCAGAAAAAATATTATAAAAACATATTTTGTCATTTTCAATGTGATGATATATATTTAGTACCAATTTAATATATACCAATTATGTATCAATAATTAACCGAGTCTTGACTTTATAAACATATTTCACTCGAATTTTACCAATATTGCAATGGATTTTAATAAATATAAAAATGATATTAACAAAGTTGTATGACTTTAAGTTTCGTTGTTGTAGTTTCTATTAAATTTTATTCAAATTTTTTTGAAAATGAGAATTTGAAATTTAAAAATTGCGTAGCAATGAAAATTGATCCGAAGGAATGAATTATATAGATTAGGTATGATATTATATGATAGTTAGGTATCCATCCGAAGTTGAATAATTGATAATAGTAATATAAATATTATTGTATTAATACTAATTTAGTTTGACCAAAAAAATAAGTATAATCAATGTTTCGTTTGAATTTGGAATACATTTTAAGTTAAATAATTTTTTTTTGTGAATATAGATTGGTAATTTTGACTTGAAAGTTAACATCAAATAAATACCTTTGTTTGTACTTATTTTCTGTGGTCATACTAACGTATATAGTTTATTATACAATTATGTTACTTAAAAGGTACAATGACGTCCGATCATAATAGTAGCAGTACCACAACCACTGATAATACTGATCCAAGTAACATATTTTTTTTAATAAAATTAGCTTAACAATTCAATTATTTAATTTGAAAATATTATTTTTCATTGATATTATTTAATTAATTCAAGATTGTGTTGACCGATCTGACAAATGTCATGAGTATGAAAAATATTGTAAAATTGAACGAATGATTGAAACTATGAAAACTTACTGTCCTATGAAATGTGGATTTTGTGGTAATTTAATCATTATTAGATATATTTTTCTATATATATTTGTAAAACTTATACAGAACATCAAACAACCATTCAGGAGACACCAAGTAGTACATATGGCAACACTCACACGTCAACATCTAACACGGGTTAGATTTAATTGAATTAAATATATATATAAACTAATTATAAGACTAAGAATAATTATATAACAATTCAGATAGATAGTTATTTACTTCATACTTCATAAATTACAGGTGATACAGTTGTATCCTTTTAACACACAAAAAATTATATCTGAATAATTGACGCCTTCACGGTCAAAACAACACTATAGTACATATTTTTATTAATATTTTTTTATGTTGAATCTATTTTATTAAAATAAAAAATGTAAAATAATTAAGTTTTCGACAAGAAAAAAAAAAGATTATTATGATACAGCTTATTCCAGTTGATATAAATACAAAATGTCAAACCGAGAAATCTACGCATTCCCGGTGAAAAATAATTTTTAATATATTATCAACCAATATTTTTCAACTATTTCGATTAAAATTGAAAATTGAAATATTGATCATACAATTTAAAAAAAACAACATGGTATTGTGATTCTGTAAGAATATTAAGAGACATTTAAACAGTAAAACTTTTATTAAATTAAGTTAAATTTACGATTCAATTAAAGTAAAGTACAAGTGATATTTAAGAAAGTTTCATAGATACTACATCTCTCTTTCTAGAATTAGAGTGGTTTGAAAGGAAGAAACATTCACGTAGAAAATAATTGATGTTCAATTTCCAACGATTTCATAATAGCCTAACGCTGATTGGCCTCTTATTGCAAATAAATATATTTATCTAATGATTTTAGACGTTCTTGATCATAGTCAGTTAATGTGGGTGGAGATTTTGAATTGATATTATTGATGATATTCAACTCATAATCATTATATTGAGTGGGAATTTTAACGGGTCTTTTTTTCCCAATAAATGGTTTGGTTTTTTGATTTAATAGGTACATTTGGTTAATGATGATGAGATTTACTTTTTTGCATTATCTTATCATGATTCTTTTTCATCTTAGACATATACGCTTTCCTATAGTTAGAAAGATTTTTAACGATTTTCTCTGGTGTTTTCTTTCTTTCAGTACTACAGGTAAACATATAGGTAGTTCCGTATAATATTTCGAGAGGAGATAGGTTAGTCGATCTACTCGACGTAATTCGGATTGAGAATATGATATTCGCACTTTGATCACCCCATGGTTCGAAATTATTTTTACATTTTATTCGTAATTTTACTTGTAAAGTTCTTTTTAAGCGTTCGACTTTACCGATTTCTTCATGAACATACGGCTTTGTAACTCTTTTTTTTATATTAAATATATTACATAGTTCTTTAATAATTGCACATTCGAATAGAGTACCCATATACGTCTGTATCATCTTTGGTGGTCCAAAGACATATCAATTTTCAAATATCAATGATGCTATCGTAGTTGTTTCAATATTTTTTTCAAATTTAACGTTATTCTTTCTTTTCTGATATTTTTTAAAATCTTCTACAAATTTATTAATTTTCAATGTAACGACTCCCTTTTCAATAGGACCTAAAGATAATTTCAACCAAATTGAATGTAGTTCAGATGCCACAATATAACAAATCTGTCTCTCAGTTTTATCTGTTGAATTTGATTGTTTTTGAATAGTGTGGTATCTTTCCAATATTAGTGAATAAGTAGGTACGCGTAACAAATAATTTCATTTATCAATTTCATTTCCATATGCTTTTAAATTTCGTAAATTTTTTTAGATATATTTGGTGACATAATAAATAAATCCAGATATAAATAAGTAATATATTAAATACCTGCGATAAAATTGAGTTGATAATTGTAATTAGTATACTATACTTTCTAGTATTAACATTATTAATAAAATATAAACTAAACTTATTTATTTAAATTAGACTTTATTTTTAAAATAAAATATAAAAATTGTTGAAGCCGAGGCAGGGGAATAAGTTCAAAATTTAAAAAAAAATGATGCTAGAACTGATTTACAAATGAAATGGGACTTATATTCAAAAATAGTTTTTATTTGATTGTATAGTGATTCACCATAGTTACTAGGACCTAGTATATATGTTACCGTCCGTTTGGAATTTCAGTCATTATTCAGAAGTAATATATATAGAACGTATATAAGTATAGGCTTATATTATGTATACATATTTTAAGCTTAGTCTGTTTATTAAATTTTACAATTTTTCAATATTTTTCGGCGAACCTGTTATATCTCACTATCCTAATCTATATATTAGATAAAGTCAGTCGAACCTCAACTTCACATACAACGAAAACGACAGACCAGGAAAAACCAACTAGTCAACATAATACACATGAAACGTCTACTGTAATATCAGGTAAAACTAATATAATTTATATCGTATATATTGACATGTGTTATAAAGCTTCGCATTATCGAATTATATAAAAATAGTATTACTTATTACGTAATAAATCATTTAATAATAATAACGTTTTTTTAATATAAATGTGTTATAACATGATTACTAGATTGCCAAGACATATCCGACCAATGTGGTTCATACAGAACATACTGTGATGAACCAAAAATGAAATCAACTATGCATCAATATTGTAAATATACTTGTCGATTTTGTGGTATGGAATTATATATGTATTAGGTTTTTCAAACGAATTTTTTTTTAATTTGATTAAAAATTACGTCTCAGTATTTATGTGCGATTCTAAATGATTATATATCATTTAAATAATTAAATTAAATTATCTTAAATATCTATACACATAATATGCAATTTTTAAGAAAATTAATATTGTGATTCAATTTTTATTTTTTATTATTGATCTATAACATTGACCTCAATTTTGAAATTTAGGCAGAAATAAAATGTTTAGAAGAAATGTTTACACTTATTTTTAAAAAAAGACCAAGTTGGGTTTATAATACTGAAGAATTAAGATTCGAAAAATAAAACTGTGATATGAACATCACCTGCAAAAAAAACTATTTTACCTCATACATTTTAAAATTTTAAATTCAAGAACAATTTTAATTATTTTTGCCAGTGGCCACCAAACTTTTTGACATGGGGGTCGGAATAACTAAAAAAAATCCGCGGATCAGATGGAAATATACATGACGCTATTTTAAATTACGATTAAAATTTTATGTTAATGAATTAATAATTTTCTCAAGGCCTAGAAATTACGATTCGATAGTATATTATACTGAAAATGAAACTATTATTGTTTCTATTATTATTAATTTTTTTAAATAAATTTCATTTTCAAATTATTTGGCGCCATTCTTCTGACAGGTAACATATTACACTATGTACATTAAGGTGTCTCATGGGTATTTAAAAAAAATATCCTTGGGGCTTAAATTTATAGTATTACTAAAATAATAACTATTATAAAATATTTTCAGCCAACTCATAAGGGTGAAGTTAGCCTGATCATTTAAAGTTTTCTTTATATATACTATATACAGTATAAACCTGTGTTAGGGCACCGTTTTTGAAAAGTGCCCCAAAAACTGAGGGTAATGATAAGATTCTATTATGTATTAAATTAATTGAACGATGACAGTATTTAATCATAGTAAAGAAAGTTGATAAAGATTCGTTGATGGGGTATATCACAAAAAATTAAGCATTTATTTTAAAAATAGATTTTTATAGTACTATTGTATTAAAAAAAATATAAATAGAATTGAAAATTTGATAAACGCATGAATATTGAGACAAGACAATAACAACTTAATATTTACATAATATAAGATAAAAACAAATGTAACTTTTTATCTTTTAATAGCTATTTCCAATTTTGTGTCATAATTTAATTTATCGTTTACCATGTTGATTTAAAATTTTTGTAAAAAAATAAAGTTCCCCAAAAATCGAGGGTGCCCGCTGCCAAGGTGCGCCCCAAACTGGGGTCAGGCTGTATTAAAAAATTAAAATTGAACTTTATTTTAATAGAAATTGGCGTTCGACATTTTAAACGTGATACAAACTTCATAATATTGTTCTCAATGTTTAGTTATACAGTTTATTTTTATAAATTTGTTTCTAGCTCAATTTTTTTTGATAATATTTTTTGTTTGAATACAATTTAAATAAAGTAAATAGCCACAATTTGAGAAATTAAATTGTTAATTGTATATTAAATTGTATATTCAATAGGACTTAATTTCTTTAATTTACTTTATTTAATTTTTTAAATTTTAATTTATATATAATTAGAAGAAATTACAATATCAACGACTACTGACATATCAACAAATACTACACCTCAAGAAACAACTATTCAACAAAAAACATCGATTACACAGAAAACTAAACCATCAATATCCACACCTGGTAATATACTCAATTGCAATTAGTGTTGGCAATCTATCATTATCAATATAAATTTATCGATTCATATTAATCGACATAAAATAACCTTAACCCATGAACTACCGAGCAAAAAATATAACGAGAATTACCAGATGGGTGATTTTAACAACTTTTTTCTCGGTATAACATAAAGTATAAGCTATAAATATTTTACGATGCAATAAAAGCCTTACAACTAAAGAATAATGAAAATTTATTTATGACATATATTTTCACTAACAATAATTGATTCATTGATCACCCAAATAGTACATGTAGCAATGACTATAACAGACATTGTTAGACGTCCACCATTTAGATTATAATTATCACTTCCTTATATAATATTGAATGTCTATCTGTGTGTTATCGTTTATTTAAAAAATTGACTGTCACAGAATTTAAAAAATTTAAAATTCCAATATCTAATACAGTTTTTCTCAGGACGTGTTTATATTTATATTTCAGTGTCATATAATAATCAAAGTAAGCATTATAATAAATCACAACCTGAGAAAAGTTTATTTTCAATATAAAAACTCTGATATTCATTTTTTAAAAAATGAAATTTTTTCCAGAATTTAAAAAAAAATTGTAGCTTATAATGTTATCTCCAAACCATAAATAATTTTAATGATAAAAATAAATAAAAACAGAACAATCTTAAAAAATCGTTATAAATATATTTTCAATTATATAATATGCTTTGTTTGTCTGTGTGTGTTATCCCATTAATATATTTGTAAACTAAATTGAGTGTTATGTACTATGTATAAACATTATATAGCTTTGATGAGGGCACATTTTTATTTTACTAAAAATATATTTATGTTGAAAATCTGAAATTCGGAGAAATTAAAACTGAACTTTATTTAACCGGAAATTGGCGTTTGAGCTTTTAAACGTGGTACTGACTTTATAATATTGTTCTCTATATTTATTTATACAGTTCATTTTTTTAAATTTGTTTCTAGCTTAATTTTTTGGATTTTATTAACGATTTAATTTCTCGAATTATTGCTATTTTATATTTAAATTTTATGCAATACATAATATGAACTGGATATAAGTTAGCAGATTTGACCATTTATAAGAGTAATTTTAAAATTGGATTTTAAAATTATAAATTTAAATTTAAGCTTAGAATAGATACATTTAAATTAGGGCTGTTTTAATTAAAAAAGAAGGTTATTTGTGGTTTTGGCCCTGAAGATTTAATGAATTTAAATTTATGATAATGTTAATGATTTTAAAATGCGTATCAGCGTATATATTTTTTAAATTCTCCATGATGTTTTATTTTTAAAAAAAAGGACAATTGGGGTTTTTGAACCGTAAGATGTGAGTTTCGGAAGTTGAAATTAAGTTTGCGAACACCTACGAAAAAAACTGTAATTGAAATGTGGACTTTATAAAATTCTAAGTCGGGTAGTTATTTAAATAAATCTGATCACACACACCCACACAAACAAAAATCGCGTAGCATATTATATAAGCTAGGATTTTTCATATATTCCGCTTCATTTCGTTCAATAGTATTCAATTCTGTTAACAATTTCATAAGTTGTAACGCAAAGATTTTTCTTTTCATATTTGTGTTATATTTGACTAGGACTATATACATGTAGATTTTTGAAATTAATTTTTTTTTAGATTAACTAGAATAACATTTACACTGCGTTTTAAGTTATTATGCAAACTATAAAAACATTAATAATTTAAAAAATAGTCACTTAATTCTATTAATTTTTTTATC
>LWCA01000774.1:0-18483 GCA_001642005.1 Intoshia linei | reverse complement strand
AATTATATTATACTAAATCCATTTTAAATTATAGAAGAAATTAGCCATTATGAACAATGACGACATATTGTGCTTTTTTATTTTATTTATTCATAAAAAAATTATTAAAACACTTTATTTTAATATACCATCTCATGGAAGTCCCAATTACAATCCATATGCTTTGGAATGTGCATCTAGAATAAACGTAAGTAAAATTTATTTGAACTTTAATTGTATTATAGGTAAATAAAAATGTTTACTGCATAGCTTCGTCAAATGGAATTATTTGTAAACTTCACGCAGATTGTAGTGAGGTTGAAATTGTTTCGATTAGTAAATGGTATAGAGAATCAGTTCTATTTGATGTAATAAAAGCAATACCTTTCTTTCAACAATTCAGAATCAGAAAATATTTCAAAAGGTTATTAATGATATAATGATAGTAATTATTATTTAGGTGGATACGGTATTATCGCTATAATCATTTTCATAAAATAATTCTTAAAATGGAGAATCGATTACTAATTAATATAAATTATTTTTACTTTTCTCTCATTACCATTAAACGATATATAAGCCAAATTGAGACATTGAAACTTTTTAACTTCGAAATGAAGTAATTATAATTAAATTATTTAATGTTTCAAATTTATAGGAATCAAACACTCGAATATTATGAACAGCGACAAGAAACTATTAAGAATGCATCTTATAATACTTTGACTTGTACAATAAAGTAATTACTAATATAAATATAAATGAACCTTTGATTGATTTTTATACTGGAGTGATTGTTAAATTTGGAGATTTTTAATACATTATATCAGTTAACATTCAAGAGCGTCACATATAATTATATAATTTCGTCTGATTTGATTTATCATTTTATAAAATTATTTTAAAAATTTTGATTAATATGGTAATATGCTTTTTTAAATATTTCACAAAACATTATCTGCAAAAACCTTATGATAAATTTTTTATATTACCAGTAATAATAATTTTTATTATAATATATTACTAACACTCGTTTTTTAAATGAATGCAAATAATAGAGGTGCATATGTTCAATTTTGTATTGATAAGGGTTAAAAAAATTGGGATGCGTTTTTTATTTATTATGCACCAAGAGGTGCGTTATAATAAACGTCTAAGAACCACTTGTGAAAATTATTTAGAATTAATATATTTTCTGCTTTTTATCCATGATATTCCAGGTCTACATCAAAAATATTATCAATTATAATTATCAATGAAATTACAAATATATTATATGTATTTACGCAATTACATATATATTTAGAAATATAAATACAATACTAAATTTTACCGTAAATGAAATGAAAGAAAATTTAAAGAAAAAAGGAAATTTAGTAATGGATAAAACATTTGAATTGTAATTTAATTATTATTATGTTGTTAATTATGTATTATTATTTTATTAACTTGATTATTTAGCAATACTGATTCCATATGTAAAATTGCAGAATATTATCATAAAAGAAAAGCAGATTATAAATTAGCATTTCATCAATTACAGTAAATTTAAAAAACCATTTACAGTCAAAATCTCATTTAACGAATGTTTTGTTTAACGATATTTCATTTAACGAATATGCCATTTTAACGTTTACCATTTTCGTTAAATGAGATTTTGACTGTAAATGGTTTTTTAAATTTACAGTGTACAATGTATATTATTTACACTATACATTTGTATAAACTATATTATATTTGTATATATATTAACATGTTTCGTAATTCAAACAAAAAAAGTGGCCAACACAGAAATATTTAAATTTTTATTGCCACCACAATGTGGTGTTTGAAATTTGCTAACTAAAATATATTATAATTATATGCATATAATATTCAGAAAACAGACATTTTGCTTCAAAACAATTTCTTAATAATTTTTGTTAATACAGTTTAATGTAGTGTTAAAAACTATTTTAACAATTTAAAAATATGTGGTTATTTTGATAATTAAAAATGACAATTACATCATTGCGTACATGATATTTTCCTCAGCCACTCTTTGCATTAACTAACAACGTTGTCTGAGGCACATGTTAATATAATATACGTAATATATGTATTTCGTATATGTTACTATTCATAGACTTGTTCCAAATTATATAAAAATGGTTCAACTGATGATTTCGAATACGTTACAAAATGTTGTAGTCAACAATTTTTTCAATTTTATGCAAGATTTTAATGCATATACATTTAATGATTCTAGCACTGCAAAAATATGTTTAACCTTTGTATATGAAAATGGTATAAATAAATTCTTAAAATTAAAAATTAAAAAAATAGATGCATTACAACTTCCAGTATCAGAAAAAGATGTATTTAACGTGTTTGAAAATATCTTCAAAAAACGATTGCATTATATGAATTCAATATGTTTGACGGAAAAGTAATTTTTTAATAAATTTTTTTTTACATTTTTTTTAGAATGAAAAATATCACATCAGAAAATTTTGATAATATTTTCAAAAATATTGAAAAATCTAGTAATTTTTAATTATATCATATATATAAATACTATAATTATAGATATTATACAAATTATAATATTATTTGTATATAAATTTATATTTTATAGATTAATAGATATACTTAGATATAGATTTTAATAGAATAGATATACAATCTATATGTATTTATATATAATATTTTATGTGTATTTTTAGGTAATGAAATTGAAAAAATACTTATTAAGTATTATAATCGCAATTTACTTGTTCAAGGAAAAAGTTACCTTGACTGTGATACCACAATGAATTATGAAGAAATTCAATTGGATTCATATGACACGTAAGTTTTATTATTCTATTAATCATAGAATATAGATACAAGATTAGTAATTATTGGCAACAGCTTAAGAAAATGATTCATGAAGCTTTTGGAGAAATAAGAGATTTAACAAATAAATATAATTACATATTTAATAATTTTTATAAGACTATGAATCTGTATGATGATTATTATAAAAAAGGTGATGAATTAAAAAATGACAAAAAAGTAAAAAAATACACTGCTTATCAATTTGAGGTAAATTTTAATTATCTATCTAATTCAATTAGGAGTTCATTTCAGATCTGCATTCTTTAAATATGAAAATTTCTAGCGTTAATGAATTATATAATACAAACAATAAGATTTTTGCAATAAATTGCAAAAAGGTTAAAAAATCTACTCTAAAAAATATTAAAAACGCTCATAAAAAAATTGAATTTAAAATTTGTAACAGTGTAATGCAAGGAATAGATGAATTTAACAAGTTGGTTAAAGATTGTATAGAAGTATCCAATTCAATTTAACTTAATTAATGTTCTGTTTAGCAAATAATTGTTCCTACCAATACAATATATGAATATTCGTCTTTTGTAGAAAATATTAAAAAAAATCAAAATCTATATAAATACATTAATGATGAATTTAAAAGAATTAAATCATTATTTGAAGTATTCATTTGTATAATAATTATGATTAAAATTTAGGTAATAAAACTTTCCTTTCGACCATGCACTGAGAATGAAGAAAAAATTGAAATTAATTTAACTTTGACTAAAAACAATTTTGTCACATATTTGCAAAATGCAATAGAAAAAACTAACATAGAAAGTCCCTTAATGTTAAAATATTTAGGAGATGAGGTTTCAAGTCTGTAATAATCATCATCTATAATTAGACCAGTTTGGGTAACAAAACAGATAAAAAAGGATTAATTAGGGTAATTTATTTATTTATTATATATTAATAGAATTTAATTCAATTTATAATTATAAAATGAAATACAATATTATTTATTACGTATTCACATGGTACAGGCTCATTCCTATTTAACAGGATTATTATATAACGGAATTCCTCGTTAACGAAAAAAATCATGATTAAATGACTGAATTTTGCTGAAGTACAAAAATTCCGTTAAATTTTGACTTAAATGGCTAGCATCATAATTACACTAAAGTTTTTTCGGTTAAAATTAAAAGATTTAGCATCTAAAGTTAAGATACATTATTTATTTTCTTCTTGATTAATGATGATAACAATGGTTGATTATTAATTATGTGAAGTGAAAATATTTTTATTTTTTTATTGTTTAATGCAGTGGTTCCAGAGTTCAAATAGTGTAAGGATACCCATTTCCCATGAACCCAAGGGAAACATAAAATATAGAACGTTGATAAAAAAATTAAAGGTTTTTCATCATAAGATTTAGTAAAATCGGATTTTTCAGGATAATATTGGAAAAAGGACATTTCCTTTAAAAGTTGGTAATATTGGAGTTTTATTTTGGAGTTGGAATAAAGGTTGGAATAAAAGGTTTTTTCATAAAATATTGGAAAAAGGGTTTTTTCCCTTAAGGGTTGGTAAAATTGTATTTTTAATTTTGTGATTTTTTTCGTAAGGTTTCGTAAAATGGGATTTTTCAAAACAATATCGGTAAAAGTCAATTTTGTCTCTACACATAATCTACTGGGTATGTTTTTGAATTTCTTAAAAAAAATATTTGATGTGACACCCTACTGTATATACATTATAATACACATAATCATATACATATACATATTTTAAAATTATTAATTAATTTACGTATTTATTAATTATTTTCGTTAACATAAAATTTGATTGTAGAAATTAATGGATGATTTAAATTTGATATACGAAAAAAGTAATAACATTAAATATGTCAAAATTACCACAGATGGAAGAGTAGCTATTGAAGAGTTGATGTCAGTAATCAAATATATATATATATATTTTAATTTTATCCTCTTCAGTTAAAACAAGAATATACAAAAATATTGGACGAATTGAAAAAAGTAATAGATATAAGGAAATTACTCAGTGAAAAGGATACAAAAATAGAAGGATATCTAATATTTTTAGATAAAATTTGTTTACGGTTGGAGCTTTGGTTTTACAAGGTTCATAGCGAATCTATAATAGAAAAGTGGAAAAAAATGGAAATTCACAAAGTATATTACATTAGATTATTATATTACATTACGATTAAATATCGTTAATTATAATTATAAATTTTTTTTAATCTGCTTTAATTTATCGAATCTTTCCAAAATTTTTGATAGATGTGACATTAGGTGACCCGATTCAGGGTTGTCAACTGTGTGAATTAATAAAAGTATTAATAACTTTTCTGGTAATTTTATTAGATGCTTAAAACATATGAACGAGTCTGTATTTGTTGTATATCGATTTTTAAACAAACTATATATAATTTTAAAAAATTAGATTGATTTTTCGCATATTATGAGCCGAATAGTTGTATGGATCTCGGCTTCCACGCAAATCTCCAATTATATTGATAAAGGGGATGAAATTTTAAGATATTGGTTTCAAAACTTAACTGCAATAAAAAACCAAATTCAGTTATTATATTCTCTGGTGGATAAAAGATTTAAAAAGCAACATTGGCGAGTACTATTTTTACAGTTTGGTTTGCGATACAATGAAAACCGATCTTACTGCCTCCAAGAATTACTCGATTTAAATTTGTTAAACAATGAAGAAATAATAAAAGACATTTTCTACAAAGTTATCATAAACGATAAAATTTTGCAAGATATTAACAGGATAAAAATTTTTTGGTTTGAAAAACATTTTAGTATCTGTATTTACAACATTTCCGTTTTTGTGAGTGAATCTATAAAAATTGGCACTTCATTAAGTTCAGACGACTTGAAGGTGTCCGAAAAAATGTATATTTTGAATGATATGGACGAATTAGCCAGCGATATTGACGTTAGTGTTGATATATTAGATAATATAATATTTAGGACCATACTATAACAATAAGAACAATGAAATTCACGTCATCAAACAAAAAAATCACCGACAGTATAGGGACATGGATTTCTAATTTGAATAATTTAAAAAATTTATTATCAATGTGGCACAGAACGCAAACACAAGTAATGTTATATACAAATATAATTTTAAATAAATTTATTTAGTGGCTATATTTATTACGAGGCCCCTATGCTAATTTTTCGTCTGCAGTTAACAAGGAAAAATACAACTATAGTCGTTTTCTAGATTGTCACGTTTTATATACTGTATGTCATAATTTCAACATTTTAATTTATATTTACAAATGAGAATTAAATACACATAATCATTTCATATTCATAATCTATAATATTTATAATACTGATATAATAATCCTTACTTATATAATATGCTATGCAATATTTGTTTGTGTGTGTTACAGTTTATTTCAATAACTACCAGTGTTAAAATTTTATAAATTCCACATTTGAATTACAGCATTTCCGGGGTTTTCAACCAAACTAAATTTCAACTTCCCAAACTCACATCTTACGGGTCAAAAAGCCCAATTGTCCTTTTTTTTGAAAATCAAACGAGTTCGAGAATTTAAAAAAATATATACTCTGATACGGATTTTAAAATCATAAATATAAATTTAAAAAAATATATCTTTAAGGCCAAAACCCCAAATTACACTTTTTTGTTTAATGAAAACAGGCCTAGAATTTAAAAAAATTTAAAGGTGGTACAGTTGTATCTTGTTAATACAAACAAAAAATTTCAATCTGAATAAGTGACGCCTTCTCGGTCAAAAAAACATTTTATTAAAACAAAAAATGTTAAATAATTAACGCTCCAAAAATTAAAAAAAAGATTATTCTGTATATCTATATTATAACATCAAAATTAAAATGAAATAATTAATTTTAAAGTAAAAAGTAATGTGATATGATTGTTCCACCGTAAACAAGTTTGGGAACTACTCCTTTATAGGATTGATAATAGTGAAAAGTAGGATTTTTCAGATAAATTTTCAACGTGAATTTAATTTTTTGGTAGAATAAAAATGTGCCCTCGGTAGAGCTAAGTGCTGTTTGTACGTAGTAAATAACAGTTAACCTGGTAATATATAATAATAATACGATGTACAGTACAGTATATCGTTAAATATTATAATATTTAGTTAAGGGAAGATATATCTTGTGATTTGATTCAGATCTCTGTAATTCAAAATAAATCTATATTCCTTATTTACTTTTTTATAAAATGTTGAATTCTGAAACAACCGTAAAATAGTAATAATATTTGGCGGAACTCAATTCAATTCTAATTTTTTCTAACTCATTGTTCCCTTTTGATATTTTTATATACACGAATAATACAATAATATATAATATGTAGTTCATCTTCATTTTTTTACTATCAGCCAACAATAAATATTTTATCATTCCATCATGTTCCCAAATCGGATTTATATGCTACTGAAAAAATTAAATACATTAGCATTTATCTTTTTTTTTGCATAAACATCTTGTTATTTCATAATTATTTCATATTTCATTATAAATTTAATATGAATTAATCATGAAGAATTTTTCATCAACGAACATTTTCCACGCTATCTTCAGGTCTGACTGTTTATAATTTTGTGAAAATTATCAACATTACTAATATAAATTCTACTTATTTTATTTTTAGGCAATAATTGAACAAATCTACAGATGCAAATCTATAAAAAATGTGTTTGATTTTGACTTTAAAAAAGATTTCATGAACAGTTCACTAAATAATCTCATGAAAAAAATTGAATCTAATGGTCACACGGTTGAAATACCAGAATGCGAAGACGAGCTGCGATATGTTTGGGATCCTCAATATAATTTAAAAAAATCTCTTAGTAGAAATAGCATGAGTAGATCTCGAACAATGAGTGATTATAAAACTTGTAACACATCAGTCTATTTTCGATATAATTATATTATAAGAATCTTTGAAATATGTGAAAATGAATTCAAAAATCTTATAGATGAAAATAAAATTGTATTAAATGAAATGCGATGTCAAAATCCAAGATTATATTTTTACAGTGATAATATCCTAAAAAAGCTCTTAACAATCAACACTGATAATATCGCCAATTTTTCCCATTATTTTGGAGAAATATTTCCAAATGTAGTTGAGCCAATATTTTGCTATGCTAGAGATGGATCAGTTATCGAAAAAAATACAACTATTGATTACATCGATTCAACAAAACTGCTTTCTGTTTACTTAGAGAAAAAAATTTACATGTCCGGTATAATTGGAACTTATGGTGAAAAATTAAATTTTGACAAACCATTATCCATAAATATTAATGAATTTGACAAAAATAATGTTGTTAGTTTAGTTAATTTCATTCAAACTTTTGAACACACTTTAAATGTCAGTTTTAGACATTCAATTGAGAAGCATTTAGTTTGGTGGTATATTAAATTTACGCATCAACAAAAATTTGATATTGAAGTATATTTTAAAGAGCTAATTAAGTTTTTATCTAACGAAAAAGTAATATATACAGAAACATTTTCTACCACTTCGAGTCGCGGAATTTTGATCAATTTAAACATTATTTTAAAAAAAGCTCTTAAAAATACTGAATACAAAACTATTAATCTCAATAAACTGATAATGACATGTTCTGAATTTATAAGGAACTTGTACAATATCATTAATCTAAAAACATTAATTAGACACCTTAGGTCTGAATATGTATTGTGCATTTCCGAACAAATTTATATTCAAGTTTTGAATTTTCTGAACCTGATAAATTTGCATAAAAATAATTGTAATTTTAGAAATTGTTTCGAAAACTTATATTATTTGTATTATTCTTTACCTTTAAAAAAATGCGAAATTATCACCAATAATAAAGAAATTATCATGATAAAAAATCTAACGGCTAATGTTGGGAATGTAAATAAATCGTACAGTTATGCGTACAACAGTTACAGTTTTCAACATTTTAGTCAATTTGTTCTTCCAACGAACAAATGTATCTTTCACTTGATTTCTGCCATTAATTCTTATTATACAATAGCAATTGCACAAAAATATACGTATGTTTTGGAGAATATTAGTATCTTTATTGGATGCACGCTATATAAATATATTTGTGGAAAAGATTTTTCTAATATAATGAATTGCATTAAAGGTTCTTTAACATGTGGCTCAATGGTTCTTTTATCTAATTCTGAAAATTTGACATACGATATTTTATACGAAATATCAAAAATGTGGGATAGATACATTTATGGAAATAAACCTGTCAAAAGTACCAATTTGAAACGATCGAAGAGTTTTATTTTTCAAAAAGAAAAAAGGCGGGAACAATCGAAAAATAATGGACCTATTTCACATTCTGGAAAACATTATAATAAAGGAAAATTCTCGAGGTTCGACGTTAAAGATGATGCTGAAATTTACCCTAATTTAAGTAAAGATCGTGCTAATATATTTGACGAGAATGAGCAATCCATTGTTGATCAAGTAATTAAAACAAAAAACATTGATTACTTCATTTATCGAGACTTGATTATGCCAGTGCGGAGTTTGCAATTCTTTTATGATGGAAATTCATTTATATCTTCAAGCGGTGCATCAATATTTTTTGGGATAAATGAACAAAAAATTGAATTAGAGAAATTTGGAAAGCTGAGTCACAAAATGAGATCTTATGGAATTAGCACTATTGATATTAGAATTTTGTGTAAAATATGGTTATTTTCTAATACTTTCATAAAAGTTGATTACATATCTGAAAAAATATGCTGTTTCATTTTTTCTGTAAAAGCATATGTTCCATATATAAAAAACAATGAAACCATATTTATGCATACAGTTATAAAGGATGCATTTGCATATAAATATACTGTTCATTCTGATGATATAGATGTAATTGACATATTAAATTCTCTCTGTGACGAAGATTATATATCACACACAATATGGACACACATGGAGAAAAATCATTATTTTCTTAATTACGACTTACCAGAAGATTTCAAATTAGTAGAGATTCGCAAATTAAACATTATACTTTGTTTAAAAAAATGTTTTTCTCTCGGTATTAATAAGACTTTGGTGAGTATATGTGCACTGAGAGAAAAAAAACTGAGAATTGCCATAAACTATTGCCTTATCCAAAATGATTTACATAAAGATTCGAATTTGATAAATAGCATGATACAAATAAACCAACTACTTTTACATAACAATTATGTAACCATTTGTGGTCCACCTGGCTCAGGAAAAACAACGGCGTGGAAAACTTTGGCATCTGCCATGACTTTGATAAATAGAGACTATAATTTCACCAAAGCTAATCGATTAGATGATATAAAAACGCACGAATCTTTTCATCGTTTACTTAAAAATCCAATTTATATTCTAAAAAATATTCGCTTAAAACGGCACAATCGACGCCCCCTCTTAAATAAATTTAAAAAATATGTTACCGTTATCAAACTGACCACCCGATTACTGAAAAATCAACATGAACGCTGGACTATAAGAGAAAAATTTCTATACGCATCATATTATCCAAGTGTAACTTATGTGATGAAAAATTTCAATTCAGACGATCAGGTTCAATAAATAAAATTAATCTAATTTTTTTAGATGAGCAACATTTATCACAGTATTTTTACATTTTTTAAATCACGAGACAACTCCTTTTTCAGCACAAATTCTGTTCATAATAGAAATAAAAATCAATCGTCATATGGAAGTGGGGAGGATATGGTAAACATGGCTAATCAAAAATGGGCAATTATTGATGTTAATTGTGATGGTTTGCAGCTTAACAGACACATAATAGATTTTTTTAATTCTACAACCAATAATTTCATTTCATCTGAAGGAAATGTTAGTTACATCAAAGGTAATTTCATTTGATTATATAAAACCATAACTTTATAGACAACCACATTTTAATTTTTGAAACCGCTACCTCTTTAAAAAATGAAACACCCAGTACAATATCTCAAAGTCAGATGGTTTACATTAACGGACAAGAGAAATTCTGGCTACTCAAAATTAAGGCTTGGTCCTATTCTATGAAACAAAAGTGGTTTATTGATTCATCAATGTATCATTATTTTATATTTTCAATATTAGCTTTTAGACAAACAAAAATTGAATTATTTCATATCTACATAGAAAAAATATTACATTTCATGTCAATTAATTTTAAGAGTTTATGGTACGAAAATATGGTAAGTAGATCAGAATTATCAAAAAGGAGTTCATGGTTTGGATTAATGGAAATACAAATTTTCATATCACTTATGTCATCGTTGCTAAATAATTTTTGTCAATCATATTTACAAATTGATGGTAATTATTAATTAATTCTTAGTTATTGGCTGATTAACATTGAATTTACAATCTATAAAGTGAACATTTAATGAATTTAGAAGATAAATCGAATATAGATGGAGAAATAGGCAATACAACGGACGTGAGCATTTTCTATTATATATTATACGCCTAAAATTTTAGTATGATGATGTTATATACAATTATAACGAAAAAATAACTAACATTATTGTATTTTCAATTATATGCGCTTATGGAGGATCTTTTAAGATCAGGTAAAATAATAAAATATTTTTTTATATTTTCAGTTGTTGCAATATATTTGATGAATTTTGTAAAAAAATTTTAAAAGATTACATAAGTTCCAAATTTGTTAAATCTATATATGACTACCGTTTGGATTTGTCGACATGGACGTGGGTTTCTTGGAATGATTTTAATGTTAACAACCCATCAATTATCACTATACACCAAAGTCAATTGACGCCATTAAAATCGGTTAGTGTGATTAAATTATAATTTATTTATAATTAATTATATATTATAAAATAAACCTGTCCTCAAATCACATTCACATTTAATGTATAAACAGTGTATACACTAGGGATGTAAGTTTTTTATTTTTTTATTTTTGAATGTGGCCAAGGCTTTTTAAATATTTATAAACCAATATTAGGTACAAAGTAGACAATTAAAATTTCTCATAGGGTGAATGTGTGTACTTTTCATATAAAAATTTATTAATGTAATTATTATTATCATTATTAATCAAATATGTTATTATAAAAACCATTAAAAAAATTTTATCTTTTAATATTACTAATTTATTTTCGTTATAAATCCTTCTTTAATATAGTTGACACTCTAGTATACAAACAATTGTAAGTTTATTGTTCTTTGCTGTATATATAAATTTTATTGTTTCGTAAGGGTTAATAACATATAAATTTATTAGAATCCAAAATTAATCCGAATTTCAAGAATAATTTAATTAAACATCACATACTAAATAAAATTAATGTTTAAAATTCTAATTTAATTTTAAAAATTTTTTTAAATCTGCGGCCCCCTCAGACTCTGAAGGCTCCCATTTGGGAACCACTGCCCTAGTATATACTTTGAATAATTTGGTCATAATTATTATACAGTGTAATAAAGTGATAAATAATTCCATAATTATAATTCATAACAAACATAAGAACCTGTATTTTTATTAAATTAACGATAATAATATGTGTCGTCTACGAAGAGTGAATTACAAAATGACGAAAAAAATATGAAAAAAATGCTAAACTTCCAGATTAAATAACACATTAATTTGATTTTAATTATATTTTTTCTTCTATTAATATAATTATTAATTGATATCTTCTAAAACTGATTACTACAACCAAATTAAATTTGAATTTGATTAACATTTACTGAATTCTTAATCTCCCTGGTAGGGCCTATTGCCAACATTTGGGAAACACTAATAAAGTATAATATACAGTATGTATGTAAAGTCAAATTTAAATTTTCATAATTTTATAGTCAGTCAAATTTAAAATTCTTTACGACTTTTTGATTAAAGAACACAACGCTGTGATGATTATTGCTCCAAAATTTAGTGGAAAATCAGCATTTTTGAAAGTATTGCTTATTTTTATTGACACATATTAATATTTAATTGTAGACGCTAGCAAATTGTGATTACGTCTTCTCTGTTTTCAATAAAACACACGGTAATGTATATGCAAACCTAAAAAATTTTCTTGTTGAAAAGTGCAAAATAAACAAAGTTACCAAAAAAGGTTTTATATCCATTGGAATTGATGATTTGAATTGTGGTATTATTTTTTCGATGTTATTTGATTCATGTTCTTTCATGTTTAAAATCCTTACTTAATATTAATAATATTCTACGCGATTTTTGTTTTTGTGTGTACTTATATAATCATAGCATATTATAATATACTATGCAATATTTGTTTGTGTTATCGTTTATTGAAATAACTACCAGTCTTAGAATTTTATAAAGTCCACATTTCAATTACAGTTTTTTCCGCGACGTATAATAAGATAAATTTTAATCTCACAAACTCACATTTTACGGGTCAAAAACCCCAATTGTCCTTTTTTTTGAAAATCAAACAAGTTAGAGAATTTAAAAAAATATATATGCTGATAAGGATTATAAAATCATAAATTTAAATTTAAAAAAATTATATCTTCAGGGCCAAATACCTCAAATTACCCTTTTTTTTTAATGAAAACAACCCTAGAATTTAAAAAAATTTACAGGTGGTACAGTTGTATCTTGTTAAGGCAAACAAAAAATTTCAATCTAAATAAGTGACGCCTTCACAATCAAAAAAGAATTTTAGTATTCATATTTTTTTTTCGAAATATTTTATTAAAACAAAAAATGGGAAATATTAACTGTCTCAAAATTTAAAAAAAAAAATTATTCTGATAGAGCTTATTCCAGTTGATATAAATACAAAAGTTTAACCTAAAAAAAAGATTATTCTGATAGAGCTTATTCCAGTTGATATAAATACAAAAGTTAAACCCGCGAAATCTACGCATTCCAGGTGAAAAATACTTTTAATATATTCAACCAATATTTTTCAAATATTTCGATTAAAATAAAAATTGAAAATGTAAATAATAATAATAAATTTAATTGAAGGAAGCTAGTGGTAGCTTTTATACAATATGTGATTATACTAATTATTTAAAGTTGAATTTATTTATTTGTTGATTAAATTGGGCTGGGTTCATAGATGTTTTGTGATTTGGTAGTTGGTTCCATTTGTTAATAACTATTGTATAAGAAATTGCCATGTAATTTGGTGTTGAAACGATTTTTGAATAACTAATATTGATCCTACAATTTCAAAAAAAATGTGCATTGAACGTCTACACATTGCAATAAAGAAATATGGGTAAAAATCTATATAATTCATTCCTTCGGAATTTTTTTCATTGCTACGCAATTTTTAAATTTCAAATTCTCATTTTCAAAACATTTTTAATAAAATTTAAATAAAAACTACAACAACGAAACTAAAAGTAATACAACTTTGTTAATATCATTTTTATATTTATTACAATCCTTTGCAATATTCGTAAAATTTGACTGAAATATGTTTATAAAGTGAAGATTCGGTTAATTATTGATACATAATTGGTATTTTTAAGTATTTATTAAATTGGTACTGAATATATATCATCACATTGAAAATGACAAAATGAGTTTTTATAATTTTGTTTTTTCTGGAATTTATACTATTTATGACAATTTATAGGATTGGACTGTTTTTACTTTATTTTTAATATTATATACACATTCTGTCCAATAAATTAAAAAATAGGATAAAAACTGTTTTTAAAATTCTTTATGCAAATGTTAACAAAAAAAATTAAGATGGAATAATTCACTTTAAAGTAAAAAGTAATATGATATGACGGTTCCGCCTGAAACAAGTTTAGGAACTACTCCTTCAAATATATGCTGTAATAAATATATTCCTTTATGCTGATATGAATAATGATAGAATGAATAGTTTTCAATCTTTTTATACAAGTGTGCAAATGGGACACCTTATCACAATGTCTCAACCTTTTTCTAAAATGGTCACATATTTTTTCTAATAGTAACTTAAAAATTTAGTAAAAATGACACGTTAAAAATTACTCTCATTTAACTATATATCTATTTTAATTAATAGATACAGAATGTTTCACTTTAAATTCAATACGATCTATGATTGAATCATCTATTATAGAAAATCACGATACATTGAACAAATTGGATATGCATAATACGAAATACTGTATAACCTATGAATACGATGAATACATTCGTGGATTAAATGCTACGCCAAATTGGAAAAATGAGTTTTCAAGGCTTATGCATAAATGTGTATTATTAATGAATGGAAAATTAGAGGATTCTGATTTTTATGCAATTTATTCAATTAAAATCTCACAATTAATACCTTCTAATGTGAAAAACAATTCCATTAATTTTAATTTTGTGAAGGTTAGTAATATTTTTTATGAATATACATAATATAAACATTATTAGTTTATATTGGATTCGTCCATAGGCATTATTAATAAATTGAACCAACGGAAGTGCACAAACTATGAATATATAAATGTTTCGCTTCTCCACAAGCTACTTAAAAATATGACCTACTATCCTTTACATATTAACTTTCAATGTATTTTTTTTATAATTCTTAAATACTTTTGCTTAGATGCAAATAATGATTTAATCATTGTAGAAAATGTTATTCAGTATTATATATTTTATTTGAAAACATACATTTATTCTCAATTGGCGGAAGAAAAGGGTACACAAATTCAAAATGAAAATAAAACTTTTTTAGATCGTCTCGTATTTAAAGATTCTCTGTACTCTTTTTTTAAAAATAAAACAAAAGTATCATATGATCCAGAAGTAATGTATTATTGTATATTATTTTTTAAATTATATAATTTTGACAAGTTTATATATTTTCTGTTTAAATGATTATAATCATAGTATTTAGCTACCGATTCCAATCGTTAAAGGTAATTTACTATTATATGTGGTTTATCAATCGGATTTATCGTCTAAGAGGAATTGGGAACAATTTCTGAGAAGTTAGAAATACAGAAAATAATGTATTTTTCAAATTCAAAACGAATTCAAATTTTAATTTATCAATTAGTATATTATAAAATTTACACTGTACAGTAAGGTTTCTCATGGGTCGTTGTAAAATATCCTTAGGGTTTAAAATTATAGTATCTCTAAAATATATGTATTGTAAAATATTTTTGACCAATTCCCAACGGTTCAGTTATCCTGACCATTTATAGTTTTACTATTGATTATATGATGTTAATTAATTATTAACCACAATTATGTATAGTCAATGACAAAAATATTTCCTTTTTTGAAATAAAGTTTGATTGACGCTCCTACGACCCAGAATACTGCCATAAACTATGGAATAATGGAAAATTTTAAAATTCAACGAAAATTTGACCGCTTTGGTACATAAGCTCAAGATAAATGTAAAGGATATGACACATAATCCAATCAAAATCTTGAAGTTATTGATAAAGCATGGGCTCGTAATTATATAGCAGAACGCGCATTACACAAATATAGCATTAATAAAAAGAAAACCTCGATTAAATCAGAAATTCAAAACAGTATAACCCTAAACTAGTAATATGTGTATAATTTTAAGTTATAATACGAATATTATGATTTTCATAACTGCCCAAGCTATCTTCAATATTCATTGAAATAATATGAATACTATTCATATCCTGGAACTATTATTTTTTTATATTTAATGACTAATATAGCTATGGAAGTTCAAAAATATGATTATTCATTTTTTATGAGACTCCTTACTGTACAGTTTACACCAACTTTTTCAAAATGCCGGTCCGCTAAATAATTCTTACTAATTAGAAGTCAATTTATTACATTTTTTATCAAAATTTGTTTAATGTTGCCTAGTAATTTAGATTTAATTTTCCGCGAGAAAATTTATAATTTATTATTGATCCGCCTTGAAAAAAGTGTGGGAACCCCTGGTTTACACTATTACACCTGGAAAAATTCTTGTATTCGAAATTAATTATTTTTAACACTTACGAGGGTATCTTAGTATATAATTATTTTATCCATATATGGAGGAACTAGGAACCGGAAAAGGATACTGTTGATTATATAATTATATTTAGATTTAAATGAACGAATTTCTTTGAAATTTAATTCTGAGATGGTTAATTTGAAAGTAAGATCGCCGTAACTCATTAATAATATAATTTAGTCCAATAATTATATTATAACAAAATGGATACATAGCTTAGAAAAATCACACCAAATAGATAAAGGTATTTTCTATAAAATAAATATTTATTTTTAGTTTTTTACATTTGCGTAAATCAAAACAATAAAATCCGAATTCAACAAATGATAATTGATATATGTTCTAAAATATATAAAAAGAATATATATAAATACAAAATGAATATGTTCATTTTAAATGATAACCAATTTGAATGTCTATTGTATCTGATGAGTATACTACAATTTTCAAATCAACACGTCTTCTTATTTGAACCATCTGATAATTCGAATATAAATCGATTGGCCATAAATAGTAACATTGAAATAATCCTCACCGTGTGTTCTAAACTACTCAATTACAACGTATACATTATATTTAACAAGTGAAATCAATATTATCAATATGAGTGACCCATACCTCAGATGACGCAAAATTTTGAGATTTGTAAAAATCATTCAATAATTTTGACTTTAAGATGCATTTTTTCATTAAATTTTGATAATGCACACCAAAAAAAATTAAGAACTATTGAATTAAAGTATATTCATAGAATAAATCATTTGTATATCTTGGTTCCATACAAATATTAGGGAATGTGTAAAAATGTTGAATTACAAATTTTAATATAATTTAGTTTAAGGTTGAGATCATTTTTGAAAGCTATATAGATCTGATCGTATTAATAATAATGATAATATACTTACGTTAAATAATGTGAGTTACAATATAATAGTAAATGCAAAATATATAATTTTAAAATATGCATTTAAACATAATAAATCAACCATTCTCAGCGGGTCCACAGCTCTTTTTTAGAGGCCTATAATAAATTTTATATTTAAATTATTGAAAAAAATAAAAAAAATGATATTTCAGCAATAATAATTATTTTGTGTTTAACTCCATCTAATTTAATATCTATTTTCCATAAAGACTAAATATAAATGAATATTTTGAATACTCAATAAACAATGTAAAAGTAAAAACAATACAGACCCGTGCAAAATTTTTAGGCATATTAGATAAAATGTTCTGGTTCCTAAATGACAACGTTTTTTCATGATTTTTTTGACTATAAATATTGTAAAAAAACAAGTCATCACATTCCATCATTTTTAATTAATTATTACCTGAACAACAACATTGTATCAATAATTTAATAAATATCGTCCATATTCACCGTACAAAAGTTTTAGGCACTTGCTATTTTGAACCGTTTATTCTTCATTGGTATGCAAATAATTTTTATTATAGTTATAAGAATATTAGACACTACAGATGCCACAAATTAGCATAGAAAAAAGGAAATTAATAGTCGATTTTTACAAAAAAGGTTACCTGCAGACAAAAATCGCCCGAAAGCTCTCAATATCGAGATGTGCAGGAAATATTAAAAAAACATAAAAATGGTATTCCTCTCAAAAATAGAAATAGATCAGGACGTCCACATGTTTTACATGCCAGAGAGGAGATTGTTGATACGTTT
>LWCA01000638.1:0-21601 GCA_001642005.1 Intoshia linei | reverse complement strand
TTTTTCAAATATTTCGATTAAAATCAAAAATTGAAAATGTAAATATTGATCCTAAAATTTCAAAAGAAATGTTCATTGTACGTTTACACATTTCCAATAAAGACATATGGGTGAAAATTTATATAATTTATTTCTTTGGAATTTTTTTCATTGCTACGCAATTTTTAAATTTCAAATTGTCATTTTCAAAACATTTTTATTAAAACATTCAGATGTAGATAAGAAACTAACAACGAAACTAAAAAACTTTGTTAATATCATTTTTATATTACAATCCTTTGCAATAATAGTAAAATTCGACTGATATGTTTATAAATTGAAGATTCAGTTAATTATTGATACAATTGGTATTTTACGTATTTATTAAATTGGTACTGAATATATGTCATCAGTGATGACTCATCATGGGATAACAATTGTTTTTAAAATTCTTAACGCAAATGTTAACAAACAAAAAATTAAGATGGAATAATTCACTTTAAAGTAATCTGATATGATGGTCTTATCTTAAACAAATTTGGGAACCACTCCTTTAAAGGATTGATAATAGTGAATAGTAGGATTTTTAATTAGATTTTCAACATTAATTTATTTTTTTGGTATAATAAAAATTTACCATAGGCAGAGCTAGGTACTGTTTGTACGTAGTACATAACAGTCAAGCTAGTTTTTATATATTTAAACACTCAATTTCAAAAAATGTTCGCTATTTGCCCTAAATTTTTGTCGAGGCACCGAAAAGTGTTTCTGGTACTGTACTCTCGACTGTGGTTAAGTGGTTTATAAATATTAATATCAAATTGATTGAAATTTATTTCGTTTATAAAATGCTTTTTAGTTTGACGACACTGGATTAAAGATTATTGCTGAGACGTTGACGTCCCTAGTGGTGTTGAATTTATGCGAGACATCCATTACCGATAAAGGAATTAAACACATTACAGGTATTTTATTATTTCTTAAAATTTACATTTTATAAAAGAGTTAAAGAATCTCAAAATACTAAATTTAAACAGCACCGGACTAACAGCTCTAATGCACAATATATTATTAGTAAAATATTTACATAAATTTTTTAAAAAAATAATTTAGAAAAAATTGAGTGGATTAATAGAATGTGATGTTCGATATACCGAAGCATGGTAATCATTCTCTGGTAGAATTTGTATCTAAACGAATTGTAATTTGAATAAAACTTAGAGATAAAATAACGTGTATAAAAATGATTCCACCCATTGAAAAGAAATAATATAAAAATATAACACTGCAGCCTTCACTATTAGCTTAAAAAATGTTTATTTTTAGTTTTTGTGATTTTCATATAAAACTGCGTTATTCGCCAAAAATTTTTAAAAAAATTGAAAAAAATATAATGAAATGTATTGTAATATAGAAAAGATGTATGTATATCGTGATGTACCCTAAAATGGTCAACAGTGTTCTTTAAATTTTTAATTTACCATTTTGTAGAATAGAGGAGGCTCCATTGTACAATAATTATAAAGCAAGGTGAAAAAAATTTTTTAATGAAAATATTTTTCAAACAATTTTTGATTATCAATTTTCCATCCAATCATATTGACAAAGAAATTTTTTTTAAAATATGAATCGTTAATATGAACAATTTGGCAACGTTTTTCGACATGCTCTATATTAATATTAATAGGCCTTGTTGAGATTTGTTTTTTTCTTCCAAAAAATGTGATATACTTCAAAATAATATTCTTATTGGAATCAATATTCATGGAATGTATTGCATTTCGAGAAAATCCATTTATACGATAAGAAAATAACACGCCAATGAATGTGGGTATTCCGACTCCCAATATAGTAGCATAAGGTACAATTGATTCATTAAAATTGTATCCTGTTTGAATGTCATAAAAATAATTATATAGGTTGAGACCGAGTAGAGATACAATCACAGAAGAAGATAGAAACAATTGAATTTTGTTAAATTTTCCAAATAATATCATCACATCAACTTTTTCGCTGTGCGCTAATTTCTGAGGGTCAGTGTTTGTAGATGAAACTAATTCATTGTTACTAATTAATTTTTATAAAATTACAATTTAGTTTAGAAACGTAAAATCCAAGTCTAGCTTGAGGTAATTTTAAATTGGTCAAAATTTTCAAAAACATTTTTAACTCTGAAATTTAAATTTACAATAAAGTGTATTTCAGGAAATTTATTTATATTAAATTTTAAAAAAATAACATGTTTATTTTTGTGTCTGGGATTGAGAATGTGTTGTAACTTTCACAGGTTACAATTTTTATTATTTGTTAATTGTTGTTTAATTTAACAGTCATCTTTCCTATTTTAAATGGTTTTTTTCTTTATGATTATTGAAATTTTATTTTAAAAACATTTCTTGCAATAGAATTGAAAGAATACAGGTCCGGATTATAAAAAAATAAATTAAAACTGTTAGTGTACGTGTTTACTGTATATATAAAAAACAGTTTCCATATAGCAAGTACATTGTATATTGATTATTTATTTATTGCCACAATAATGGATAGATTATCTTTAAATTCTCAAAATTTTAACATAGGTTTTTAAGTTGTTTGGAAATAATCAAGTGATAATTGTAGATTATTCTATCGTTACAAATGAAATTGAAAAAATGGCTATTGATGTTCGACGGTGTAGAATTAATTGGCATTCTTATTATGAGTAAAATTGTTTTTTTTTTTTTATTTTTTGAGAGTTTAATTTTTATTGTGAATACAAAATGTGTTTAGAGCCGAAATGATCTCGCATTATGAATTTAAAGTAATGCAAGAAATATCTGTTTTGCCTGTACACAATCGAAATCGTCATTTGGTTGAAAATTTGGACAAATGTACATCAGTCATGTTGGCTCTGGTCTCCAGAATGTCTAAGGATCAAACTATACAATACATTTTAACCATTCTCGATGACCTTTTAAAAGTACATACTTTTATATAGAGCGGTTCCCACATACTTCACAATTGGTATCTATATCAAAATTTTTAATTATATTTTTTACAATATGTTAACATAATGTTTTGAAAATGAGAATTTGAGAATCAAAATATGCGTAGAAATGAAAACATCCGAAGGAATCAATTATATAGATTTCCACCCATATTTATTTATTGGAAATATATAGACGTTCAATGCACATTTTTTTTTGAAATTGTAGGATGATTATTTTACTTTTTAATTTTTAATTTTAATATATTTAAAAAATATTGGTTGATAATATCTTAAAAATTATTTTTCACCGGGAATGCATAGACTTCTGGAGTTGAAATTTTGTATTTATATCAAATGGAATAAACTCTATCAGAATAATCTTTTTTTTTAATTTAAACCATTCATTATTTCAAATTTTTTGTTTTAATAAAATAGTTTCGAAATAAAAAAATGAATATTAAAGGACTTTTTTGATCGTCAAGGGGTTACTTATTCAGATTGAAATTTTTTGTGTGTTTTAACATAATAAAACTGTACCATCTGTAATTTTTTTTAAATTCTAGGGCTGTTTTCATTTTAAAGAAAAATGGTGATGTGGGTTATGATCGTTAAAATTATTGTTTTTGAGATTTCAATTTATGATAGTATTTATGATTACCAGAAGTTATGTTTAAAAAAATTTTAGGACGTGTTTTATTTTTACGTGTTCATTTTTAAAACAAAGTGTAATTTGTGGTTTTGACCATAAAGATATGCGTTTTTGAGGCTGATATTAACGACAATGTTAATGATTTTAAAAGTTAAGCGTCCCAGAATATGTTTTATTAAATTTTGGGGCTGATTTTTTTTAAACAAAAAGGGAAATTGAGTTTTTGACTGTTAAATTCTCAAACTGAAAAATAGATAAAAATACGCTCTAGAAAAAACTGCAGTAGAAATTGGGTTTTTTAAAATCGTGCGACTGTCAATTTTTTTGAATAAATGGTTACACACAGACATTCATTTTTATGTAAGTAAAAGATGGTTGGATTTCAGTATTTCTATTTTTTTTAGTAGACGTTCTATATAAACCATTCGATTATTTTGAAAATTTTGAATGATGCGTATATGAATCATTGGATATGAAACCGATATAAGTAACGATTTTACTATCTACAGCAGTGCTTCTCATGAGGTGACTGGTCACCCCAAGGAGTGAATACGAAAATTTTAAATGATTCTGGGCCAATCTAAAATTTTCAGCATATTTCATTCATCATGCAGTTTAGTAATGTCTTAAGAGAAAAAACCAAAACTTTACAAACCCTTAAGGAAAAAATCCCCTTTTGTCAATATTTTTTTGAAAAATCTAATTTTAACGAACTGTTAGAATAAAAATCACTTTATCTAATTCCAAAAGAAAAAACCTAATTTTACCAACCCATAAAGAAAAAATCATTTAATCCGATCCCAAAAGAAAAATCTATACTGTAGATTCTACAGTATAACCCCGTTTGGGTCACCTTTTTTGAAAAATGTTTCAAAAAGCGGGTTCCCCAAAACTAAGGGTAATGATAAAATTCTTTTAGCTATTCAATTTATGGAACAATGATATTATTTAATCAGATTAAAAAAATTGATAATGATTCGTTGATGAGGTACATCAAAAAAAATTTACCATAATACAATAAGACTTTTATAGTATTGAAAAATGTATAAATAAAATTGAAATTTTGAGAAAGGTAGGAATATTGAGACAAGACAATAAAACCTTTGTATATTCATAATATTTTAAATGTATATAAATGTGATGAAAAATTATATTAACTATATTAAAATAACCGGTTATATTATTTTTTTCTTTTAAAAAAACTATTTTTCTTGTTTTCTACATTCATAGTATTCTTAATACAATTTGGTTATAAAAATCTTGAATTATCTTCAAAATAAAAAGAAAAAAATAATTACATCTGCTTGTTGACGGTATAGCTACATCAAAATTAACATTCCTCACTTGATTACTCAAAAGTGGTACAATTTCCTTTTTTATATTCGAAATATTGTTCCAATACTCGTTGCATACATTAGACAGTTTTCGTTTAGATTCGTTTTATGTATGTAATTTAATTTTTGTAAAAAAATTAAATGCCTCAAAACGAGGTGTATTTGACACTAATTTGTAGGAAATAGTATACAAAATACACTGAAAGTAACGCGATATTGAAAAAGTGCCCCAAACGGCGCTTCGCTGCCGAGGTTTGCCTTAAATTGGGTCGGACTGTATATTTATAAAATAATAATAATTATAATGATTTAGGATTTACCTTACAATGTTTATGTTATATTTATGGAAATTATGAAATCTAAATTCAATTCCGATTTTGGACCTCTTTTAAAACTCCTCACACGAAGTGATAAATTTATAACTAATCAAGTATCTAGTTGAATTATGCTATCAATATAAATTTAGTGTAGTCAAATTATCACAAAAATTTTATTATTATTTAATCCAAATTTACTTAATCAAGAAGATATTTTTTATTACTTTTCCTATTTAATTGATGCTCTCAGCAATGTAGTATTCATTAATATATTAAGTTATACTTATATAGGTAACCCCATTTACCGGCGTTTCTATTAGATGTCTTCAGTCTCTCCTGAAAATTGACGAATATTGCACAGTTTTTCACAAAAAGGGTGGATTTGCCATGTAATATTTATTCAACGCCAATTAATTATGCAACAAATCAATTTTTATCTAGAATTAGTTCCATTTTATTGAATATGAAATCTTATCAATTACAATATCAATTGACCTTTTGCTTATGGCTCATTTCCTTCAAACAAGAATATTGTTCTTATATTATTTCGTTTAATTTTTAATTTACATTTTTTACTTTATTTTGTATTGTAGTCTTGATGTGGTTAATATCATGTGTCAAATTGTTCGTGAAAGTACAAAGGAAAAAGTTGCTAGAATGATTTTTGCTACTTTTAGAGTAATTATTTACATATTACATTTTAATACGTTTATTATGTTGTACAATGTACATTATAATAAAATAATGTACCATGAATAATCTTTTGATGTAAAATTAGAGTATTTGGTCAATATCTTTACTTATGTGAAGTGAAAGTAGGTAAAAATGCGTGTCTATCTGTTTAGGCATATACATCATGTATTTAAAAAAATAACAATCCTAAAAATTTAAAAAACACAAATTTCAACTCAGTTTTTTCCGGCTTAGCAAATACAATAAATATCACTGTCAAAAATTAGCATCTTCACGTTTAAAAATGTAAATTACCTTTTTTAAAAAAAATAAGGAAACTAAGTGTGCTAGAATTTTAAAAGACAAATTCTAATAAATTTTTATATTATTTTTGAAGTTTACAACATTCTTTGTGAATCGACTATAGAAATAATTGTTTAGATGGATATTTGACATTTTGATAAATTTTAATATAGAACATAATAAATAACCTAAATAAAGATAGTGAATTACAACAAATTGTATTTTCAATGATTCGAAACGATTTTATCAAAAAAATTGAATCTCTAGAAACAAAAGGAATACATGACATTGAATATAAGGAAGATGTAACGTTTATGAATGACTTTATATGCAAAGAAATGGAGAATTTGAGGTATTGAAGGATTTTAATTTTAAAATCACAATTGTAGTTCCTTTGAAGAGTATGCTTCAGAGCTCGAATCGTCTCAACTTTATTGGAGTCCTCCTCACAAGTCGAAAAATTTTTGGACTGAAAATGTTTTGAGATTGCATGAGCAAAACTATAAACTTCTCAAGTATACATTTCTAAATCAATTTCGACGCATTATTATGTTTGTTTTATTTTAGAATATTGGTGAAATTAATTGAAGTCAGTGAAGATTCTACAACTGTTGTAATTGCAATTCATGACATTGGTCAGTATGTCAGTCATTTTCCAAGGGGAAAATCGTAATTTTAATGTATTTTTTGATATAATGCAGGGTGGAAAGCTTTGTAATATCAAATAGTTTTATTGGTAGCTTTATCGTTTTTCCATCTATTGACATTTTTTTTGAAAAAATTTGTCTTTAAAAGAAATTGTATACTATATTTTAAAATGTGTAGTCTATTTTTGGTTTCAAATCAAAAAATATTTCCTTTCGGGTGTCACCCATATTAAAAAATAAAGGGGATTCTTGCGCATCTACATAGTAGTGTATTTACATGTAAAACATCAATATAAAATGGCCAACCTCACATCAATAGTTATTGTTAAATATTTTTATTGCGAATTATTCTTAATATTGCAGAAATGCAGAGATTGAGAATTAAGTGTCTTTAAAATTGTTAAATTTTTAAAAAAATTTGACACCAGAATGTCCTTTCTAATAAAAATGTTATCAAATTTGATGAAGAGTTGCAGACTATGGGTTGCACAGTGCAATCATTATAAATCTTTTATTTCAAATGTATATAAGTTTTAATGTATTTTTGAAGGATTATCGATAAACTTGGAGGGAAAACTTTGATTATGCAATGCTTGTTGAGTAAAGATAGATCGATAAGATATCAAGCTTTAGTTGTATTACACAAATTAATGCTGCATAATTGGTATTTATTCTAATTTTTTTTGTTTGAAATATTATTGAAATGTATTTGTGATAGTTTTACTAGTTATTATTTATTTATAAATATTATAAAAGTGCCACAATATGCGTTTTATCTGCAATAAACATAACTGAAAATCCAAAGTTTCCAGTCATATAACTTAAAACAAAATCTTTAAATTTCAATTGAAAAATAAGTCAATATTCATGATTCTCTGAAACATCAACCAAGGGATATAATTAATTACCTAGTTAAATTTGGTAGTGACGTAAGAGTTTCTGAAACTGAGTAAATGAAAATTGTTTCAAGTACCCACGAACATCCCTTTATTCCTAATAATAAATTTATACACGAGTAATGAGTAATTTTGAATGGCGAAGATTAATTTTTGAAACTGATATACAAAGGTAATGTAAATTCGCATTAAAAAAGAATTCGAAGAAATGTATAGAAATTATTAGATGATAAATTAATTCAATTTATAATAGGCAGCATTTGGCGTCAAATATTGTTCAACCAGTGGAAAATTAGAAGAAAATTTATTAAAGAAACATAATATATACATTGTAAGAAATAAAATACAATGATGTGTAACTTTCATTATGTAACATATTAAATAAACAATGAGTAGATGATACTGGTTATAAAGAATTATATTTCATGATACAACAATTACTGATTTGTTCGCTGGTGACTCATCTTCAGTGTCGCTTTGTGCACACGATCGTGTAATGCTTACCTTTTGTTCATTGGGTTGAATTTTAATAGCTTCAGAGTATTTTATGCACCTGCCCTTAACAGGTTGCATTTGTGGGTCACAGTATTGATAGTAACTCTGACTTGGAATATAGTAGTGATCATTAGGTGGATATTGATAAAAGTGTAAAGAATTATTCACAGCACCATCATAAACGGCTTGGCCATTAGATGGTGCTTCATTATCCAATTTTGAATTTATGTGTACAGGGTTTGGAATACATTGGTTTCCTTCCATATAATATCTTTCATTTAAACATTGGTTCGCCATTTCGTCATTAATGTGATAATCATAATTGTTTTCAGGTACGCTCATGGCGTTGAAAAACATTTTATGATCAGCTTGGTTAATGATTGAATTATCAACGGTGGGCACATTGCGCTGGTTTAGGTTAGTCGATCCAATATTTACAATAGGGTCTATTGTTTGATTTTTGATTTGAACAACTTTTTCATAATTTTGAATAATTTCATTGAGAAAGCAACCCTGTAATTCATTTTGAGACATTATCAATTGATGATAGTTGGATAGGTGCTCAATTTCTTGTTTGTTGTCGACTTTGAGGTGGTTAATACCTTGACTAAGTTGACTTAGCGTATAATCAGTTTTGTATTTATATTTCATCCAAAGTAACTTGACTTTAGTACGCCATATAACAAATCTCATACGAAATGTAATACAATCTTTGTAATATGAATACTCCTCTCTCGAAGGACATTTTGTGTCAACAAGTAATTGCTTACAAGAATTAGACTCGTCAACTTCCAATGGTACGTCAATAATGTTATCGTCAAAATGACAGCATTTAATATCTCTAAAATTTGTTGGAGCAGAAACCTCAAAATTGTGCATTTTAAATCCATCGTAAATAGTTTTAGCGTCATTCTTAGGGTCAATAATTTGAACATAATCTGGATCAATATGGATGGTGCCAGTCGCCGGAATAAAATTCAATATGTATTTGAAGGGTAAATTGGCAATTTGTGCCGCATGGATCAATCTATTATCGTAATAGCCACGTTCCCAGTGAATTGAACGGGAACCACATCCTCTTTTAGGAAAATCCCGATTCCAATATTTTAAAATCTTTTTGTATGTCAAGTACACTACGCTTTGAACAAAAATTCTCAGTTTTTGGTATATTCTAACAGTAGGAATCAATTTTTTACGAGAAAAAATGTACTTTAAAAAAAAATTTCCGACTGCTTCAAGTTCAAATGCTCCCTCTTTAAATCTGAAAAAACTAAGTTCATAACCAATTAATCCAGACCAATTGAATTCATCTAAAAAATACACATTAAATTAATCTACATTTAAAATTACCAGTCAAAAAGACATTAGTATTTATATCAGGTTTATAATCATTTTGGTTGATTTGATCAATAATTTTGTCACATTTTTTTGCATCGTCAGAGCTATATTCGCCAAATGGGGTGGAACAAGATGGTTTGCTAAAGTTTAGATTGTTTTCGTGGTTTAAAGGTATTGGGACATGTGATGAAAGTGGTGTAGGAATTTGGTTAAAACTGTTCAGTTGGATAGGGGAAGAGGATGTGTCGGATGACGAGCTTTCGACACTCTTGTCGTAATCAATATCGTTTTCTGGTGAATATTTTATAGAAGAAATAGACACGTTCGTGTTGCTCATAATCTAAAAATTTGCATTAAAAACATTTACAAAAATATGCAAAATTAATTTCATTGTAAATTTATGATAATTAAATTAAAACCTTAGTGTTACCATAACTATAGAATGTACACAACGTTCGATACGTTGTAATGGATCAAAAATACGTACTAAATTTGGAAAAGTCTTGGCTGAACCCAGAAAACGAATAAAACTTATTCCGAACCAAATTTCTATCAAAAATTACTCAATTGTCCCGTAAAGTTTACAAATCAAATCATTATCTGTTTACAACAAACTCGTTACCTTCATTTTTATTTTTTATAATTAGTTCACAATCGCATTTAAAATTATTACGTAGTGAAATGTTCAGTTTTGCAAATGAGAATTTTATCAGCGCTGCAGCTTTTTATTTGAGACTGGTAACTACAACGATAACACTAATATTTGCACTATTGTACTAGCTCGTGCACTCAGTTAAACAAAACATTGCTACATTTAGTCATGTTGTTCTGCAAAATCTGAACACTATGGCGTAATCAATTGATTCAAGTAGTTTTTCCGACAAATCTTGCACCTGCCTCGACTATACTTTTAAATTTTCAAAAATACATGCCAATAGTCATAAATACAGTTACACAATTTATAATTGTACTTGTAAATTTATTCGATAAAGTTTGACAAGTTTTGATATAAAATTTTAACCAAAACATTGATGGCAAGTCTGTCAAGCAGATAAATTAAGTTAAAATCTTATAAAGCGTAAATCGTTGAAATTAATGATAATGAAATTTGTACAAAACATTAAATTATCAAATTTAAAATTAAAATATCGATTATAAAAAATTACTTTTGCTTGTATTTACGTGTCTTTGTAATCGTGTTAAAAATGTCCACAATAAAAATTTTAACCTCTTTAAAAATTATATAATCTTTAAAATTTCGACAATCTTATATATAGAGTGATAATATATACAAAATGCGACACAAATATTCTGAACTAGGTATCTCATCAAAATTGGGAGATGTTATTGGTACAGGAGATATAAAAACTAGGTTATTCTAATTAAAGATTAGATAATTTTTAGATGTAGTGATTTTGTAGTAAACGAAATTGATTTAAACGGAAGAGTAGTTAAATTGGAAAATATGAACATAGAAATTATTCCAGAAATTGTGGATTTAAATTTTGATGACGAAATTAAAAGCGAAATTGACAAAATTGATATCAAAACTAGCTCCACAACCATAGAATTAAAGCAAGGCTGCACTAAAGAAGAAAGACGCACCATTCACAGATATATCAGAAACAAATTTAACGAAAAACTTGTTTCAAAATTTGAAAGTGATAGTCAGTGCCAGCAGATTGTTGTGTACAAAAATAAAAACAGTATAATTCCTTTTAAAATCATTTTATAATGAGCAGATGCTGACAGACAAAGAAAGGAAACTGTTGGAAAATTTGTGTTATGCACCATGCTAAAAATGAACAATGATACTAGTACGGCAATTTCAAAATTAGCCTTTAAACTCAAGTTTTACTCTTTAATTATACGAATCCCTAATTTTCATATACTTAGAATTAATAAAAACATGATTCATGCCGCAGGAAATAAAGATAAAAGAGCTGTAACTAGTCAAAAAATATCAATTAAAGGGTTATAAATATTATTTAAATATTCCCATTGTTATGCAGTAATTACTTTATAAACCAAATTCTATTTTTAGAAAAACAATACAACAAATCTATAATATAACACCACTAAGTTTTATAAAATTAGGAGATTATAGGTATAAATACCCAACTTTGAAAACATTTTAGTTATTCTAATACGTCTATTCAATTGGGAGATTTGAAGGGGAATCGTTTTCAAATTTTTGTCAGGTAAAAAATTAAAATACGCTTTATCAATTAAAACTCTTTCTAGAAACGTCCAATTACATAAAAATTTCAATTTTGAGAAAAGATTAAACAGCTTTGAAAATGATGGATTCATCAATTATTTCGGCACCCAACGATTTGGAACTTCTAATATACCGACACATCAAGTTGGAATGTATAATTTAAAAGGAGAATATTCTTAAATCCAACCATTTTTACTAAAAGTCAAAATTTACCAACCCTTAAGGGAAAAATCTCTAACTGTAGATTATAGAAAATTCATAAAATTGTAGAAAAGTAATTAAATTGTTCTTTGGATTTTCGTTTAATTTTCATTACAAACTTGAAAAATTACTATTTTTTAAAATGGAATATTTTTCATCTTTTATGAAATAGTTTATATAATTATATAAATTCACAGTAACCCATACAATGCATACAATATTCACTTTTTACATTAAATAAGGTTAAACGTGTATTTTTCCTTTTAGGGTTGGTAAAACTGGATTAAATATAATAAGTCATTTATATCAAAGCAGTAATTCCCGATTCAAATAGTGTACGGACCCCATTTCAAAATATATTTTTTATGAACCCAAAGGAAAAATGAAATATAAAACATTTATGAAAAAGCTAAAGGTTTTTCTCGTGTTTTTCAAAAAAACGTATAAAATACGTATTTTATGTTACCTAGAAACAAAATTTATCATAATTTAAACTTTAATGTGGCCAGAAAAATACGTTCTATCACTTTAAGTTTATTTGGAATACATTTTAAGCCGAAAATTTTTATGTCATCAATGATGATAAGTAGTTTTTGCTTTATATTTAACACCAAATAAACTAAATTTGGATTTATTTTTAAATTTATTGACAAAATTAATGTGAGTTACAAAAAAAAGTTGTAATTTTAACTATTTGGCAAACTGCAAAATTTCATTTTAATTTGTTGTAAAATTTAAAACAAGCATGGAATTATTATTTATTACACCACATGATATTTTTGCACTCATGTATGATTTATAGGTACTTTAATGTGTTAAGGCTAAATTAAAGAAGAAAAAACAAAGCCAATAATTTTTAAATTGTTTACTTAAATAATTAACTACCCACAGGTTTATAAATTTTATATTTTACAAGATTGTAACCCGAATTGTAATATAAAAATGATATTAACAAAGTTTTTTTAGTTTCGTTTGTTGTAGTTTCTTGTTTAAATTTGAATGTGTTTATGTTTTGAAAATGAAAATTTGAAATTTAAAAATTGCGAAGGAATGAATTATAGATTTTCACCCATGTCTTTATTGGAAATATGTAGACGTACAATGCACATTTTTTTTGAAATTGTAGGATCAATACTTACATTTTCAATTTTTATTTTAATCGAAATATTTGAAAAATATTGGTTGATAATATATTGAAAATTATTTTTCATCGGGAATGAGTCGATTTCTCGAGTTGAAATTTTATATTTATATCCACTGGAATAAGCTCTATCAGAATAATCTTTTTTTTAATTTTTGGACCGATAATTATTTCACATTTTTTGTTTTAATAAAATATTTTGGAATAAAAAATATATGAATTAAATGCTTTTTTTACCGTGAAGGTCGTCACTTATTCGGATTGAAATTTTTTATGTGTGTTAACAGGATACAACTGTACTTCACTTATTTGGATTGAAATTTTTTATGTGTGTTAACAGGATACAACTGTACCATCTGTAAATTTGTTTACATTCTAGGGCTGTTTTCATTAAAAAAGAAGGGTAATTTGTGGTTTTGGCCCTGAAAATATAATTTTTTTAAATTTAAATTTATGATAATGTTTATGATTTTAAAATCCGCATCAGTGTATTTTTTTAAATTTAAATTTATGATAATGTTTATGATTTTAAAATCCGCATCAGCATTTAAATTTATGGTAATGTTTATGATTTTAAAATCCGTATCAGCGTATATATTTTTTTAAATTATCCAACTTGCTTGATTTTTAAAAAGAGGGATAACTGGGGTTTTTGACCCTTAAGATGTGAAATTGAGAGGTTGAAATTTATCTTCATATACGCCCGGAAAAAACGGTAATTGAAATGTGGTCTGTAAAAAATTATAAGACTGGTAATTATTTAAATAAAGCGTAACACAGTCACACACACAAACAAAAATCGCGTATCCTTTTATATAAGTTAGGATTGATATTATCTTGAAAGAGTTAAAAGTAAAAAAAAAAATGCAGTACTTTTTACAAAAGTTGAACACATTAGTGTGCACAACTCAAATAGGCATTAGTTTTTAAAATAAATACAATGATTATATTAATATTTCATGAATACACCAAACCTACACTATACTCCAAAGAAATTTCCATATTTTCCAAAAAATGCGAAACCCTAATGTTCACTACTAATTTTTTCCAAAGACCAACACTTTCGTCAATTTTAAAATGTTATTTCGGTTTTAGTTTATAATGTTCCAGCTTAATCTCTTAAAACCGTTTTTTTAGATAGTTTATGTGTTTTTAAAATGTGTTACTTGGTTTTTTTATAAGGAAAATTCTGTGTTTTTGAAGATATTTGATATTTAAAAAATTATCAGATAATCAACACAATTAGCGAATTAATCGTTTTATGGATCCTTACAACTTGTATCAACTACTGGAGTATTCTAATTAAGTCATTCAGATTGTTGATATATGGACTGAAAAAGACTGACCATTAAATTTAATTTTAATTAAAAATTTTCGAGATACACAGTACTAGCTAAATTGTCACAAACTCAAGTTTTAACGTCAGTATCAAAAAATTTACAACACATTTTTAATAGAATTTAATCGAAATTTTCTTAAATTAAGAAATTGAAAAACTTAAAATTTTTATCGTAGTCCCATCGGATACATGATATATAAAAATTACATGGAACTTTAATTTAATTTATAGCATTTTATGAATAAGTTTAAACTAAAAGTTTACATATTTACAACATTTTTTCAAGGGATATTGTACTATAGCGGCTGTAATCATTTCATACGTCAAAAAAAATTTGTCAGATTTATTTTTATATTGGGCTAAAAAAATTGTAAAAAAGATTTTAATAATAAAACAACTAAAAAATAACCATTTAAACCTCAGGCTCCAATTTTAAATCTCGAAAGTTAAACATTCTTTGTTTTTTAATTAGTACTGAATATTACAGGGTTTCTCAATCGGTTAGTCTGTCAAAATCTATGCGCGCCAGTGAAATATTATTAGAAAATAAAATAATTAAAATCTAAATTCTTATTTCATTAACCAGTCACCAAATTTTTTGATTCGAATCGAATAAGCTCTTATTAGAATATCTGCTAGGAAAAAGGATCAAATGGTAAACATTTTCATTTTTCTCACTACGTAGTATCTGATATTCAGATTCTGAATGAATTAAATATATTACAAATTATCCAATTTCAAAGCAATAAATATTTTCTACATGTCAAATTAATATATTCTTGATTAATTTTTAAAATTTATGAATTTTACAATATAGGTCTTTGTTAGCCAGTTAAAATTTAAATAAATTTGCTGAATTAACTTGAATATAATTCTTTATTACAGAATCTATTGAAGTAGAACCAATTTTAAAATAATAGCTCTTATTTTCTCGTTTACTCAAAATAAATACAATATATCAACATTTGTGGCTTATTGAAAATGGGATTTCATAGTAATTTACGCTAATGACTAATTCATTCAATATCAATGCATAGCAAATTATTTTGTAGAACCATGTTACTATATTTATATAACTACATTATATTGATATTATTTATTGTAAATAAATATATTTATAATACTAAACTTATAATCTCCTATTTTATATTAATTTCATGTTATGAGTTACTCTGTAAACTATCACGCATGATATTACTATTGTTTTATTTATTTTATATTAATGTAATTTATATTAAAACAATATTAGCACTTAATCATTAAAATTTTATTATTATAATTTTTATGTCATTTATAAATTGTATCAAACCAAGCTAAAACAAATATTTATTTAAATATAAATATTACATCATACAGTCGTATAATTATATTATATTTTTATTTATGAAAAGGTCAATTATTTATATTTTAATATAACGCTTAAATTCAAGCAACTTGAAATGCAAAATTGTTGTGATACTATAAATATTTTAACTTTGTTTTAGAAATCAATCTCAAATAGTCTTAAATGTATATAATTCTAATTAGCTACAAAAAACTAATATTATGAGAAATTAAAAAATATGGTGACACATATTTATAAGCTTAATATATTTTTTAAGTCGTATATAATTAATTCGACTCTGAAAGAGTTAAAAAAATAAATTCAGTAGTAGTCGAATTAAAGCAATCTCCTAATGAATTTTAAGTGAAAAAATTATTTTACTCAGTTTAAAATGAGTAAAAATAACAAATAAAAATAATGATTACCAAAATTTACAAATCAGAGGAACTGACGTTAGAGTGAAAAACGTATTAACAGTTTATTAGTTTAAAAATCAGAGATAGAAAAATGAAACTAAAATTTAATAATTTTTTATCTGTGGCTGACAGACAGCCAAACCTACCAAGTTCGAGGTCACCGAAAACGAAAAATATAACTAAAAAAAAATTTCGTAAACGATTCCTGGTGTCATATAGCCATAGCCACCTCTACCAGGCGCTTCACTTGACATTTTAAATTGAACACACAAAATACTGAAGATATTTATTAATCATACATAATTAATTTTGATTTTCCAGAATATAATTTTTTAGTGGTCAATTTGGGAAAATAATATCCCATTTTACAAAAAATTTGTCTAAACCCTGAAAAAATAATAGGAACCAAAAAAATTAATGTTTAAAAGAAATAAGCGGATATGAACGTCATAAATCATCATGTTTTTTTGAAAATTTCATTTTAAAAAAGGAAAATTATATAACATTTACGTTCTTAGAAAAGGTATGGTCTAGAATAGGCAGATATGCATATCAAAAACTTATTTTAGTGACATAATAAGTACCGTACCTCTCTGGAGAATTATTTTTCCAAATTAAGCTTTAAAAAAATTACATTCTTGAATATCCTATATTTTGTATGTTAAATTTCAAGTCAAGAGTCTTGTAGAAGTGGCTAGGGCTATGCATTCATATCGATGACGAAATTTTTTTAGGGATCTATTTTAGCAGGTCATTAAAGATTTAAAAAAAATTTCTAAAATCTAAACTATCCTCCAATTTGTTTAGACCAGAGGTCGGCAACCTTTTGCATCTCGAGGCCACTTTTTTATATCAAAAAATTATATCAGTCCCGTTTTTTAAAATTTACAGAAAATGATAGATTTCAATTTTAACTGAAGAGAAATTTATAGTAAAAAAATTAAATAAAAAACAAAATCCGGAGCGATCTGAAAAGTCAGTATTAAATTGAGCCAATTATAGTAGAAAATGTTTAAAACGGTGTTTTAAACTTGAAAAATAAATAATTTACTAAAAGGGTCGCCAAAATTATTTTGTAGACTACTGTACTTTATATAATATTTATATTTCCTAGATACTTTTTAAAACAAGATTGGGATAGTGCTATTAGTGCTATTTTCACGTCACGCGACCATTTATCTGAAAGATTAAAAATACCCTGTAATTATTTAAGATTGTAAATGCATTTTATAATGTAGGTGAACCAATTAGCAATATTTGGAAAGATTCTAAAGACTCTCAAAAAATTGTAAATATATTGAAAAGATCAAAAGGTTTAGAATACGATTTAGCAGTGGGTTTGACCAAAAGGCCTAAAACAGATAAAATTGGAGCAATTAATTTTGTAATTTTTGTTAATTTTAAAACAGTTTATTTAGCGGGTTAGTTATCAAGGATTAATAAAATTAAGACAAAAAATAAAAATAGTTAAATTGTCCAAATACACATTTCCTAAAGTATGATTTTTAAGTTGGCAATGATGGGGTGTGATATAATTTTGGAAGTGCAGAAACTATATCCGTATAGATGTTATTTCATGAAAATTATATTATGTAATAGATTTACATATTACAACAATGTGCAATTATTTTATCTAAAAAATAGTTACTGAGATAATTCAATTATTAAACCTTTTTTAGGGGATTTATATTCCAGCCTGAAAACGTTGATTGGGTTAAAATCTCATGGAATACATTCTTAAAATTTGAGTTTAAATTATGTAAATTCAAAAATTGTTGATATGAGTCAAAATATAAATTAAATTCATTGACTAAATTTATAAAATGTTAATTTAAATTTAAGATACCAAGAACAACAAGACAACTTTACCTTCATGCGTATCAAAGCTTTGTGTGGAATAGTGCAGTCAGTTTGAGAATACATAGAAATTTGAAAATTATACTTGGAGATTTGGTAGAAGGTATATTTAGTGCGATTTTACAAGAAACTTGGGGATAATAAGAAACATTTTTATAAATTTATTTATTTTTAATTTACTTTGTAAATTTAAAGTCAAGTTTATTGTACTGAAAACTACGTGTTTAAATTTATTGATATTAATTGTTTGCCTAGAAAACATAAAATATGAGATCATGTTATTTACCATCCCATATGTACCATTGTATATTATTATCTTTGGTTTTTAAAATTTTTGAAAAACTGAAACTTGCTGTATCAACAATTTAGATAATGGACAAATTTTACATGTTACAAAGGAAAATATGGAAAAATACACTTTATTTGATTTGGTGTTGCCTTTGGTAGGGTGGGATATTAAATTTCCTGAAAATGAAAGCAAAATGGACATTATAAACATTTTGAAGAAAGATCTAATCACATTGAACAATTTTAAATCTGACATGGTGTATTTTTTAAAAATTAATATTTTACATTAAAAAAACTAGAGAATACGCCTTAAATGGAAATTACCGAAAAGTACTAGCTCGCGCAACAAATTTTACTTGGAAAGAGATTAAATATGCAGATGATACCTGTACTGTTATTCAAAATATGTTTGATAGTGAGGAACCCATAATCGTAGGTGATTCATCAAAACTAGGATTACTCTTTTCATTCAACTTGCTTACATCATCATATGCCACAATGGCTTTAAAAGAAATTATTTGTCAAAATTAAAAAGTAAATTTTATCAAAATCCAATTTTGATCGATTATGTAATATAATTTTCCCCATGATCTGTCCAAAATTTTAATTACTTGACAACAATATCGTCTGGATGCCAGATTTTGGCCTGTTTTGTTTATGCCTAATTTTCCAATATTAAAATTAAATTACCGTGTTTCTTCGAATTTTCTTAATTTTGAAATTATTTAGTTTTGTAAGATGCATTATGAAATTCAATTCCTTATTTAAGTAAACACGCAATAGTTAAATTTTACAAGTTTGCATTACATAGTACTATTACAATTTGTCAATATTTCGTATATAAATAACAAAACGTAGTTTTAATTTTTCATTGATCAATATTGAAATTTTACCTATGTGTTTACAAGCTTTATTTATACTAAACATTCCACTATTTAATACGAACTATTATCTAATCTTTCGTTTTGTTGTTTATATATTTTGGAACCTGTTATTTATAGTTAAATTTTATTCAAATTTCAATCTTTCTTACGCAGACAGATATATATTTTTTACATAAATAAGTTTGAAAATTTCAAATTGGTGGATAAATTAGTGTGTCATAATTATGCAACATCTATTAGTTAAAATTTTATATTACAGAATTAAATTTATATTTTAGAAATTATAATCGATTCTCCTTGAGTCTGAAAAATCTTTAATACTATTGGGTGGATATATTCGATTAACGTCTATTATTATTGTAATTAAGGTTTGATGACTTATTGTTTTTTCATTTATTTTTTTTTAAAACCTATTTTTATTATTTTGTATCTATTTGATAAGTTCGTCAATACCAATACTGTTACAATACAAAATATTGTCAAAAAATGTTATTTTTTAAGTGAACCAGTAAACACGGAAATTTGTTATTAAGTTTTTTATCATTGGTATTTGTCATTTCTTTATATCTCAGCTTAAAGATTATGTCAACAAACAAATATTTTCATTAAAATGTATTTAGAATTCTACATTCATGTAAAAAAATAAGTCTAGAACAAAGGTTGGGAAGCATTTACTGTTCCAAGGTGGCACGTTTTCCAATTCTGACCTAAAACATGGTTTTTAAAATTATATATACATTACTAGTTTGACTGTTATGTACTACGTACAGACAGCACCTAGCTCTGCCGATAACAATTTTTATTATATCAAAAAATTCACGTTGAAAATCTAACTTAAAAATTCTACTATTCACTATTATCAATCCCCGTAGCCTAGTTCTACCGAGGGAACATTTTTATACTACCAAAAAATAAATTTACATACTACGTACAAACAGGACCTAGCTCTGCCGAGAGCACATTTTTATTATACTTAAAAAATAAATTCACGTTGAAAATCTAACTTAAAAATCCTACTATTCACTATTATCAATCCTTTAAAGGAGTGGTTCCCAAACTTGTTTTAGGTGGAACCGTCATATCATTACTTTTTACTTTGAAGTGAATTATTCCATCGTAATTTTTTTTGTTAACATTTGCGTAAAGAATTTTAAAAACAATTGTTATCCCATTTTTTTAATTTATTAGACAGAATGTGTGTACATTGTACAATATTAAAAATAAATAAATAAAAATTGTCATAAATAGTAAAAATTTCAAATAATACTTAAAAATACCAATTATGTATCAATAATTAACCGAGTCTTCACTTTATAAACATATTTTAGTCAAATTTTACCAATATTGCAAAAAATTGTAATAAATATAAAAATAATATTAACAAAGTTGTATGACTTTTATAAATTAGTTGCTGCAGTGTTATAATTTAAATTTTATACAAAAAATTTTTTGAAAATGACAATTTGAAATTTAAAAATTGCGAAGGAATGAATTATATAGATTTTCACCCATATTTCTTTATTGAAAATGTGTAGACGTTCAATGTACATTTTTTTTTGAAATTGTAGGATCAATGATTGCATTTTCATTTTTATTTTAATCGAAATATTTGAAAAATATTGGTTAATAATATATTAAAAATTATTTTTTATCAGAAATGCGTAGATTTCTCGGGTTGAACTTTTGTATTTTATATCAACTGGAATAAGCTTTATCAGAATAATTTTTTTTTTTAATTTTCAGAACGTTAATTATCTCACATTTTTTGTGTTAATAAAATATTTCGAAAAAAAATATATGCATACTAAAATGCTTTTTTGACCGTGAAGGCGTCACTTATTTTGTATTATAAATTTTTGAAATTATAGGGCTGTTTTCATTATAAAAAGAAGGGTCATTTGGGTTTTGGCTCTGAAGATATTTAAATTATTAGATATAACAAATTTTTCGTAGCATATTATATGTATAAGTAAGGAAGGATTATTCAAAATTACTTTATATAATTATAGGTAGTAGTAGTAGATAGTAAGAAAGTTATCTGAAATCTTAAGTTTTTTTAACAGCAACTTCGTGTTCGAATTAGCAAATGTTGATAGTGTCATACTATTAATGTTTTCCAACGAAACCGTAACTTTCTTTGTCGGAACCTCTTCAGCCATGGTATGTAATATGTTATTTGCCATCCGGTCTTTAACGCTTGCCATGACCTCATCATCAAAGAGTGAAAGACCTACCAGCTCCTCCGACAGGTACCATAAATGGCGAGCCATCTTCTCGATTGTCACCACAGATATTGCCTCGTTGATATTTGCATATTGCTTCAAACTTTTCA
>LWCA01000521.1:0-24771 GCA_001642005.1 Intoshia linei | reverse complement strand
AAAAAAATATGTCGAAATCTCAACAAAGTAGTAATTTATATAGAAAAAGGTATGATACAAAAAAATCCACGAATCAAAGAATAAACCGAGTTATACTCGGAACAGCTCTAAAAAATAGAAGTTCTAGCTGCGCTGAAATCTCTAGAAAATTACAAACTCAAAATGTTAATCGTAGACTATTGGAGGCAGGTTAGAGATCTTACCGAAAAACAAGAAAACTCCCCCTTACTGAGAGAATGAAAAAAATAAGATTTTTATGGGCAAAACGTCATGAAATTGGAATGAACATAAATGGAGTGAGGTCATTTATTAATAAGTTCAAATAAATTGTATTATATTATATTCATTAATTTTGTACTAATTAATAAAAAACCACCTAATTTGTAATTTTATAGGTTATTTTTTCGGACGAATCAATGATTTGTGTGATGGGCAACCAATGTAAAAATGTGCGCAGAAGATCATGCGAATCATCAAGGCAAGAATGCAGCATACAAACAGTAAAAGTTCCAACAAAAGTAATGGTTTGGGGGGCTATATCTTTTGTGGGAATGGGTGAATTACAGATTTGTGAAGGTATAATGAACCAGCATACCTATAAAAATGTATTACACAATTTTTTTGATGAAATGACACAACGGCACATTGATCAGGAGTATATATTCCAACATGATTTAGCTTCATGTCACAAAGCCAAATCTGTATCTTCATATTTGCAGAATGAAGGGATTAATGTTCTTGAATGGCCCGGAAATTCCCCAGATATGAACCCAATCGAAAATGTGTGAGCACAATTGAAAGAGGAAGTTCATAGAATTTTAATAAGATCAAAATCGGAACTGATTATTCGCCTACATACAGTATGGAACAATTCTCCTACTTTGAAAAAACTGGAAAAAGACTGTATTAATAGTATGCCACGGAGAATTATAGCTCTCATACATGCTAAAGGAGGGATTACAAAATATTAATTAATTCGAATTAAACATAAATATATGTGTAACTTATTTTCAAAATTTTATTTAATTTCATCTACTCATTAGTGAATTAGTAACCACAGAATATGTAAAAAGCAATTATTATAATCTATTGAACACTGTACAATGTTTCTCATAAATATAGATTTTATTTTCATAAATATAAATTTATTTTTTAACAATATGAATTTTTAAGTAAATACTAGTAAACGTAATTAATATTCCAAGTTCTACGAAAAAAACAAGTGTAGAAGTGATTAATGATATGACCACTACGTTATTAAATTAAATGGATTTAAATTAAATTTTAATGAAAGATTTTTATTCAGTATTCATTATTTAATGTACTACATGTAATAATGCAAATATCATTTAAAAATATGTTTATTATCAGAATATTTATAGTTAACGTCCAAAACATTAGACAGAGATATGGTTGATATTATGATAATGACTTCTGCAACGGAATATTATGAAATATTTATAGAAAATTATTTGAACGTAGACAAAATTGCAAATACATCTATAGACACTTTAGTGCAGGTTATTCAATTTAAATTTTACAAGTATAACAATTAAATTTTATCTTTTCAAAAAATCTCTTTATATTAATAATAAAATAATCTTATCAGAGCTGAACCTACCATACTAGACGCCAGAAATTAAAAATAGAAAAATATCCTCTATAAATTTTTTCGGACTTGATAATTTAAATTTGATACATGGAGTGATGATTGAAATATATTATTTTTTTAATGATCAATTTTTGAAAAATGCAGGCCCATTTTACAAACATTTCGCAAACCTCCAACCCTAAGAATAATCGAGAGTACAGTAGGTTCTGATGTGAATCCCACGTGATTTTACGTATTTGAATTTTTAATAAAAGTACTTTTTTTTTTTTTTGATAGATGGGGATTAGTTCTAAAGTTGCCAATAATTTGATAAATCATGTTAAAGAAAATTACACAAAAGATGTTAATGTTGAACTAGAAAACCCAAAGTTATCAGAAACAAATCAATTGAATTTGAAGGTATGTTACGCATCACTCATATATTTTTATTAACGATGTCTCACAAAAATACAAATTTTTTCAATACAATCAAAATACGTCATGAATCATGATGTATTATTTTCAAATTGATGTAAAATATTCTTTAGAACTTACCAATTTCCACCTATGAAGCCGAAGAAGAATGTGTAATTTGTATGGAGAAAATGTGTGATGTTATTTTTTTAATGTGTGGACACATTTGTACTTGCTCAATATGCACGAATAGAGTTGAAATTTGTCCACTTTGTCGGTCCAATATAGAGAAAAGAATGAAGAAATATTAAATCTAGCTCAATATCAGTTCCATCTGTATATAAAATTGTTGATATAATGTGTATTCCATAGTTCAGAATTGCAGAATTGGAATTGGTTATATGATATATTTTTGATTTTTTAAAGGACAATCAAATGATGTTTACAATACGCCCGTTATGTCATTTGACCTGAAAATTTGTGAAATTTAATTATCTCAAATGGGTTGTAAAAATTATGAAAACTTGATATAAATTAATTTAATAACATACATTACAATAACAAAAAAGTGAACAGATACTATATTTTACTGCAAGCCAAAACGACTCCTGCCTTTTTTTCCAATCTAAATAAAAATTAAAATTTCAGGTAACATTGCGTTTGAATGGTATACAGTAGTGTGGGAACTATAAATTTTATAAAATTACTTTTAACATCATTTCGGTAGATAAACGAAAACCATCAATTAATTCATCTCTCCATTGGGAAATTAGTATTTTGTCCTAAATTCACTATAATTAAAATAAAATCTGTAATGGCAATAATTTTGGTGTGGGTCATAAACATTTTATTAATTCAAATAATCAAACATTCAACGTGTATAAAAATAAAAAGTTATGCAGTTCCTTTCTATAACACGTCAAGAATCGCTCTCATGATGTATGAAATGGAAAGAAAATGGCTGAATTCGTAAATAATCATTACATATATTATCATATAGGACCCATATTAGTGTGAATTTTTTTAGTTTTTTGCGAAAATACAAAAGTGCCACCCCATACGTGGAAGATGGGGTTGAATGATACACAATTATCAAAAAATTATATAAAAAGGATTAAAAAAACCCTGGAGCAAAGCACTTCAAAATATGAATAATGAGCAAAAATTAATTTATTTTGTATAGTAAATTTCATAGTAATAATTATTTCCATAACAATTAATTTTCAATTTATATTTTTTTTATTTATTCAGTTTTCTCATTGGAATCGGTTTTTTTATTAATTCGGCGTTCATGATTCGCTAGAGTCTAGACGATAATTTGCGCATGTTTATAGCTATTTGTATAAAAAATTTTATATTATAAAATAATATTTTTAAGAAAATTGTCATATATTAGTTACTGTGAGCTATATATTGTTTAAAACTTTAGAGGCCAGTGTTTTTTTTAACACTTGAGAAGTAAGATTGGGTGCAAATTGAATATTTTCAAAATGTTCATATGGTGGAAGGGTGCCTTTTGATATAAAAATTTGTTCACACCCCTAACCTATATAATGAAAAAGTTGCTCAAAATGGTTATATATCTATTTTTCAGTGTTGACTAGTCGTCGAAACTAAAAAATCGTCTTAAAGTTAAAAAGTCTGCCTTCGACAGATCTAGCTACTATTTTTACTCAGGACATACCTGTCAAGCTAGTACTTAATAAATCAAGATGGACCACTTGTAAGTTAATCAAACTTTCATATTTTCTACAATGTATGATACAGATTCAAAAATTTTTTCTATCCATTGATTTTTTCAATTTCCCTTGAGCCATATCGCACACATTTAATGTATAATGAATAAATAATTTTACGGTGGAGGTAATTGCAATTTTGGTTTCATCTTTTAAAACGATTACTATACATTTGTCATTTTTGTTAATTTTTTTGAAATCTTTAATGACTTCCTTTACATCAATCATTGGAATAAACTATCATTAATATTAAAAAGCTAGATTGTATAATATTACCTCCAATGATTTATTTATTAACATTCCATCTTTATTTTTAGTATAAAATTCCATTCGGTTGGTGTATAATTTTAAATATTTTTTTTGCCAACTTTGGAATGGACCACTGAGTTTCAATAAGTCTCCTTCCAAAATAGCATGTGAGCATTCAATATCAGATCCATCTAAATTTTTGAATTTAATTTAGAGTACCAAAGATATAAACATACAAATTCGCATGTATCAAATTATTATCCCGGGCCCAGTAAAAATGACATAGTACGTTAAATAATATTTCATATCATAAATAGCTCAGGGATACTATTTTAATTTTGTAAATTTATATAATATTTAAAAAATATTTTATTTAAATATGTATGACAGGGTGGTTCAAAGAGCAAGATCAAATTGTGCGGCCCGCGAAATTGTTTACTGTAATAATTCTGTTTTTCTGTACTAATTATTCTCAACTTCTTACTTTTAATACTTTACCAAATAATTCCAACTTTTTGGACTACATGTATTTTGACTTTATAAATACTTTATTTATTGTAATATTTTTAATTCGTATATTATTCATATAATACTTTTAGTAATTTGCTGATTATTAACCTGTGAAATTTTGACTTTTTCGACTTAGTTTCCTTTTGACTATATTTTTTAATGTTGCGGCCCGAATTTTATAAGTTTTATTTTTAGGCCTTCACTCGCCATGTGTTTGGACCACCCTGATGTATGATACTATAAAACACAAAAAAATGAAAATTAATAAACATTACATTTTTTTAATTTTTGTCTTTTTTTCTGAAGTGCTTTATCGGCATCAGAGTTTATTAGATCAAATATTTCTTGTGTTATATCTGATTGCCATCGTTCGGAAATAATTACATTAAAATCTTTATAAAATTCGTCGTCTTTTTCATTTAACTAAAATGTATCAATTAAAAAGGACTCACAATTTTAACTGTTAAATAATAAATAATATATGTCTTCTTTAATTTTAATTGTAAATACATTTATAAATTATGAGTCATATTCTTAGTAGGATTATTACATGCCATGTAATCCAAATACAATGTAGTTTTTTTTAAGTTATAAATTTAGTTTTAACATTTGAGAAACCAAACACTGCTTAATCACTATGAAAATATTCATTATAAACAGTGGTTCACAACAAGGATAACGCAATATTTTAAATTGAAAAAGTAACTCAGACCCGAAACTCTGAAATTTGAACATACATATAAAACATTCCATGTGAGCATAATTTTGATTAAACGGTAAGGGAAATGAATACATGATAAAATACAGTGGATCACACATTTTACTGATCAATGATAGTTATCATTCATCATTTGATCATACTTAATGTGATAATAAAATGACAAATATTACTTTCACTTTTTTGAAATGATCGGAATCAAAATTTCCAATATCAAAGGCATTTGCTGCATTAACTTCTCCTCTTGGAGGAATTAAAGGTGGTGGGTATTTTAAATATAAAACCTATGAAAAATTGTTAATTGAATATATTTAACATACATGACTCCAATCTATTGAATTAAAAAACGGGTGAGATTTGATATTTTCGATACTATAAATTAATTTTAAATTTTGTATTACATTACAAAATATGTATTAATAATTAATAATATAATCATTAAATATAATGTACATATAAATTAAATGAATATATGATATAATGTATCCTTACTTATATAATATGCTACGCAATATTTGTTTGTGTGTGTTCCACTTTATTTCAATAACTATCAGTCTTAGAATTTTATAAACTCCGCATTTCAATTACAGTTTTTTCCGGGGTGATAATAAGATAAATTTCAACCTCCCAAACTCACACCTTATAAATCAAAAACCTCAATTGTCAAATGTTTGACAAAAAAAATGGTTACGTACACCGAGACACATTTAGCAACTTTGACTTCATATAAGTAAGATTATACAATGCTCAGCAAGACTAATAACACATAAAATAGAATATATCAATACACTTGTAATGTGAAGCCACAAAATTTAATGTATATGTAATTATTACCCTTTATCATAACAACCCAATCGTAACGATATTTCGGGGCATAATAGACCAGATATTAGAGTTCTAACTTCTGTTGAAAATGATAATGGTAGATCCAAAGGCTAAAATAAAATTACATTGTATCATGGTATGTTTAATGCAGTATAATTAATATTATATAGTTAAGCTGTAATTAGAGTCGAACCTACCCAGCTCGAGGCCCCCGAAAATGAAAAATAGGCCTATAAAATTTTTTTCACATCTATGCATAGTGTCATTATAGCCCAACGACCTCTCTAAGAGTCTTGACTTATTATTATGGTATTATAATTTTAACACACAGAATAGTTTATGATATTCAAGAATATAATTTTTTTAATGCTCAATTTGGAAAAATGAGGCCTCCACTTTACAAAAAATTTGGTCGAGCCCCCGAAGAGGTCTCGGTACGGTAAGTTCGGCACTGGATGGAAAAATACAAGAGTATGTCAATAAACTTTAATAAATATTCGTGTTATTCAAATGAGGAGTGCAAGGAGAAAATGTGTGTTTTTTCAATTGGGGAAAGAGCACAAACTAAAGGGACAGGATTGATGAGAAAATAATAATGTTGCTGTCACCGAAATTTGTAAAATTTATTCTTCGGCCTCACAAACAAGTGCTCTGACCACCCTAATAAATACCATATACTCCTGCATTTTATTTAATTATACCACACACCACCGTGCTTAAAATTGTTCCACATACATGCGCCCCATAATTTATAATTTTGTTTTCTAATAAGTTAAATAGATTTTTTTACATCCCGAAAATAATTTGCAGATATTTAACCATTACACAACCAATAATACATTTTATAATCCGTACCAAATCGTACGTGTAATCATAAATTTTTTTAATTTTTTGCTCGCCGCTCTATACAGGTAAATGTTTTTAAAATATTGTATTCATCTACAATGTAAATTCTACACACGTTATAGAACTTTAATATAATATGAGGCTTGCATTACACCTATATAAATATATGTATATTACTATGGTGACAATCCTTTCAAGTTCAGTCATTCCTGAGCCTCGATTGTAAAATGGTAAAGTTCTAAGTTTATGGGTCAAGAATATATGGCAATATAATATGTACAAAGAAAATACCCTTTGATTAATTTAAATAAAACACATCCAAGAGAAAACCAATCCGCACTACTATTGTAGGGTTCATTTTTTCTCATAACTTCTGGCGCCATGTACCCGTGTGTTCCACTAAAATTTAGATTATAACAACAATTTTCAAATTTTAAGAGGTTAAATATTATCATTTAAAATTAGTTATCTAATATTAGTGACACCCAGAAAAAAGATTAAAAAAAAATTTTTTAACAAAATAAATACCAAAATTCCCGTCTTGCGGAAAAACTTTAAATAATTTTTCTATACCCGTAACTGGACATTTAGGATTCTAGACCTGAAAACAAACTTAAGACCACACTTACACGCAAGAAGTAGGATGCTTTTCCGAAAAATCATAAGCTAGACCCATATCAGATATTCTAATATGACCGGCCTCATCCAATAAAATGTTTGCAGGCTAAAATGAAACTTTAAATAAATTTTGATAAACCGAAAAATCAAATAAATTAAAAAAATCAATTACCTTTAAGTCACGATAAACAATTTTTCTTGAATGCATATGATGAAGCCCCAATATTAGTTCACATGCAAAAAATCTCTAAAAACTTAAATCAATTGACACCAACTCAATATTTACCATTTCACTTTCACTGAAAACACCATGGTGGCATAAATGGTAATGCAAATCGCCTCCATTCATTAAGACCAATACATAGCATAATTTTTCAGGTGTTTGAAAAGCATAAGTCATATGTACAATAAATGGTGAAACTTCGCCTTTACTAACACGTATCAAAATATTCCTTTCATGTAGTGCTAATTCTGGACCGCCATTTTTGATTTTGAGACGTTTTTTATCCAAACATTTCATTGCGTACATTTTCCCAGTGTCAAGTTTTCTACAACCATAAACTTCTCCAAATCCCCCTCTACCTATTATTCTGTGAATGCTAAAGTCTTCTTTTGTTACATTCAAATTGTATTCATAATTTTTCCATTGACAGTATCTTATCATGTATTCACTAAAGTATTTGATTAATGTAGAAGGAATGATAGAAAAGTGGTTTATTAAATGTTAAACGGCCTTTATCAATCTGGAATAATCTGTTTCGGATAATTTGTGTCAGTTGGTTACTGGTTTATAAATTTGAATTATAAATGTTTAAGTACCTATTTAAATATGAATCGAATATAGTATTTTTGATATTTTTTCTTATCTCTTCAATGTACCCCTAATGTCATTTTAGCAATTCTTTACAATATAATTACGTCGAATATGTCAAAACCTACACATCTATGTCGGTTTGCGTCGTTATAGGCATCTTGAACACGGCGTAGTGATTCTTCTTCAAAAGGCTAAAAAATTTTTATTATATTATACATTACAAATTTTTTATCATTTTATAATGCTGGTTTGAAAAATGTATTTCATAGGTACGATTACACCCTTTTGAGTGGGATTTATATGTAAAATTTTGATAATTGTAATAAATCTTATTTATTTTGTTTGTTATGGTCGATTTTAACGTCAGAAAAGTGAAAAGAGGTAAATTAAATGCATTTAAAAAAAATGTTAATAATTTACAATATAAGTGGTTTATTAAAGTGAATGATACTACACTAAATGTACGACATATTAAAAACCATAGTTTAATAATGATGTTCAATTTTAGATAGTTAAATGTACGGCCATTTTGAACTATAAATGGAAATTATTAAGTTCATCGAATGAAATTCTTTTTATCTGTACTGAGTATTTATAGTTACAGTATCTACAATGAGATCCGAACCTATTAATCTCGAGGCCCCCGAACATGAAAACTAAACTCATAAAAAAAATTTCCAAACGATTCGTAGTGACATATAGCCTCTAGCTACCTCTCCAAGACTCTCGATTAGACATTTTAAATTTAATACACAAAATAATCATGATATTCAAGAACGTAATTTTTTGAATGTTTAATTTAGAAAAATGAGGGCCCATTGTACAAAAATTTCGTCGAGATCGCCCTAGAAGGTGCCTCGGGTTCGGTGGATTCGACACAGTGCGTAATGGTTAATACATCGGAAATTGGAGAGCATTCTGGTCATTATGTATTGATCGTAGCCTAATAAAGAATTTACTGATTTTGACGGACACGGGCATGTAATAACCACATAATGTAGACTCGTCATGACTCTAATTGTAATTATTAGAGTCTAGTTACTTTAATCTAGTAACTAGACCAGAAATGGTCAAAAGTGCTGCCTTATTGACGATTTGCTGTGCCCTTCTGAACAATTTGAAATATTTTTTATTTAAAATCATTTCAAAAATATTAATCGTTGTTGTAGTATACTACTTTTAAATAATACTAATAAAATTATTAATCCCTTAGGGATACCAGTCACCTCATGAGAAGTACTGCTGTATTTGATTAAATTTTATTTAGAAAGGTGCGGCCTTTTTATTTTTTTTGGGACGTTAGTGCGGGCTTTGAACAGTAAATTCTTGCCATCTCTGAACTAGAATCTAGTACATTTTAATTATAATTACACTTATTTACTCGTTACACATAAAAAGTGGTATATTTTATATGTGGGAAACCTGATATAACCTAATTTTCAGTAATTCCACACTCATTATTCAATTTAAAAAAATTGTTTGATGTAGAAAGATATTTGGATCCCTCAGGCACTTTTTAATTTTCAAAGCTGTGAACCGCGTCAATAAGTTTATATTTTTAATGATAGATCTCATACCATAAACATTTATAAAATATAGATACTACCAAAAATAATAATGTGCATTGCACACTCAAAGAATTTTTAGATAGAACTTACATTTTCGCAGTACAGAATCACTACAACATTCAGTTGTAATTTAAATTTTAAAATGGCCACATTTTGCAAATTAAGCTAATTGTAAATTAAAAATTAGCAATTCTTAGTTAGCATCCTACAATTCCATAAATAACACCTTCCAGGTACACTCTTTTACTGGGATTTCATAAATCTAGTTTCAATTTGACAATTTTTACAATTAGACATTTCATTTTTAATAAAATTAAATAAAATTAAATATTATTATTAATTCAATAAACTTATGTTACTATAGATTTTCAAATTTAATTTAAATTTAAGTTTAATGTGTTTGAATATAAATTTTACTATTGTTTTATTCTTATTCTGAAGTAAATTAAGTTACATGAAATACATCCTAACTCAGTGGTTTTCAACCTTTTTGTGTTCGCGACCCCCCTTATAAACATAAAAAATTATCTATATACTCCAAACATCTAATCAATTCACATAAATGAAAATATTAAAAAATCACATTCAGTTTTATTTATATTTTATACTGTGTTCAAATTCTCACGACTCCCCTGATAAATTTTGCGACCCCCCGGTTGAAAACCACTGTCCTAACTTTATACTTACTCTATATATATACGACTATATATCTTACTTACTTTTATTCTTACTTATATAATGTTATATAATGTATACTACACGATTTTTGTTTGTGTGTGTGTTCAGCTTTATTTAAAAAACTACCCGTCTTAGAATTTTATAAAGTCCACATTTCAATTACAGTTTTTTTCCGGGGGTGTTCGCAGACATAATTTCAACCTCCAAAACTCACATCTTACTAGTCAAATATCCCAGTTGTCCCTCTTTTTGAAAATCAAACGAGTTGGAGAATTTAAAAAAATATATACGCTGACACGGAAGACAGGTAAATTATATATTTATTTTTAAATTTTTAAGTGTTTTTTACTAGTTTTTTATAGTTAGATGGTAAAAGTGGTATAGACCAGTTTCCTAATTGCCAGTGCGTGAAAAATGTGTGTATGTGTGTTAAATTTTAAAAATATTTATTATTATTTGAATAAATAGGAAATAGGAATCCGTCAACCGTTCAGAACCACTTTTAAACTTTAAATTAAGTCATCACATTTTACTGATCCGTAAAAAAATTTCTCCACTTTCATCGTCTCAAGATACAAAAGATAAATTAAATGTTAGTATATACTATATATTCATTGTTTTTAACACTTAAAAAAGGCTAACGGAATGTTTTTAAAATTCAATAAATTTAAAAATCTCGACTGAAACTATATAAAGTATAAAATTACATGAGAATTAATCAACAAGTCTGTCATGATAAATTCGTCGTATATTTTGCGACCATAATTTAATCTATCAATATTAGTTGTAATGGTTTTGAATGTCATGATCTAAAAATAATGAAATATAATAAAAAAACAATAAAAAATGTATAACATAAAACCTGTGCACCTTACTGTAAAATGCAGTACTTTATAAATGAGTGCAACGATTAATATTACTCATACATTAAAAAAATTACATTATCATAGAATCTTAATTGCATGTGTGTATTTGGGTGATTGATTTCGCAAAAATCCTTGATTAGTAAATATCCTAATATAATATATTAATTCATTCATTACAATACAAAAAGTAAAAATAAAAAGCATGATTAATAAATATTGACTAATCATGCCTGAACTTGATCAAGACTAAGAGAATTATAATTTTTAAGAGTAATAAAATAAATTATACAGTACCTAGCCTTTGATCGAAAATTTTTTCAAAATTCAATAAATTTCGTTTAGCCAAATATTTTCTCATAATACTATGTACATTTTCATCTGGAAGTACAATTTTTTTAATATATTTAGAATAATTAATATGCTTGCTCTTTTCCATAGCCATCAAGTAACTGACATCAGCTAAAACTGACTCCAAATCCGCCATACGTTTCTATATACAAAAATGGTAAACGTCAAAAATAATTTACCTAATCAAATATTTGTCAAATCTAAATAACGTTCAACACAATTTCATAAATTCTAAAATGCATAGATTAACAATTGTATCTCAAACGAATGCGTGGAAATTTTTTTATGTATAAAATAATCGATACAACTGAGATAGTGAAAAACAAATAAATGGCAATTAATATGAAGTCATGTAAACTTGGTATAATTTATTTTACCTATTCTATCAAACTTTGCATGGTTTATATACTTGTCATGCTAGATTAATACTGTAACTTTTGGATAACAATTTGCAAATTTAGAGACAAAATGTCTAGCACTCATCAATATATTGATAAATCAAAACCAACGTTAATTTAATATTTTGGTTGAATTTAATAAAAATAATTATACATGTATAAGTAAAAGTGTATATATATGTTCATTTACCTGAGGAGAATATCGATATATTTGTGTCTAACATCTATGTAATTCGTATCATTTAGTCAAGATAAGGCAGTGTTTTATATTTATAATTGTTTGACCATACGCTACACATGATATCTAGTTTAAATTAATTTAGAACATTGTTTTAATTGAGTTAGTTATTGTAAAGTGGAAAAGTAAAACACTGATCGAATAATTTTATTGTGACAAACAAAATTATATACTGCATAGTTCGAGTTTAATCCATATCTGGTCGATCAGGATGTGGCGGAATGTCTGGTACATTCATATATTTTCGAAGCCATCGAGTTCCCTATAATTTATAAATGTTATATAAATACTAATTTAACAAGTCATTACAGTATAGTCCGTATTTATATCAGTCATCCATGGCGCTCTAGGTTTTCGATGATCAAATCTAAAATTTTAATTCAATTTTATAAAATATGCAAATGGTTGATATAATTTGATTTACAAATGATTACGCAAGTCAAAATTTATCGACTTTTTAAATTTGAATTAAACATACATTTAATAGTTAGACATTCATATTTATAGAAGCATTTAATTACGCATTGGATAACACGAAAAGAGACATTTCAAAATTGTCACAATAATATTAATTAAAAGTTTTAAGACCAGTCTACTAATGAATGATTTCACTGTAACACCAATATATTTCACGAGATTTTAAAACATCTTTTATTGCTTTGAGAGGAGCTATACACGCTTAAATATATCATCAAAAATTAAATTAGATAAATAAATTGATACATTTTAAATATAAATTAAAATTATTAATAAATCATAATTTTATATCGGAAAATTAATGTAATGTGTAGATTATGATGGTAGTTACTTTAAAAAATACTAGTACTTAAACTAGAATCAACACGACATTTAGACTACAATGTTTTATAATAGTGAAGGGTATTTCAAAATCATCGATTTATAATTCTTAAATGAGAGCAGACGTTATGTTATTAAATTAACAAAATAGTACTCAGAATTAGAGAATTAGTTGTATATACTAGAGTCAGTATATATAGTGTATATTTCGCGATTTACCGTTAGTTTGTTGATTAATTTAGTTGTTTTGAATTTTGGTATAAATTTTATGTTAACGGCATTTTATATTTTCCATTTTTCAAATTTTATAATGTATTTTTTAAAAAGGCTAATTGGGTTTTTGACCGATAGATGCATGTTTCTGAGATTAAAATGTATCTTAATTTCTCCTAAAGAAAAAGCTGACTTAAAATGTATGAATTTTATGTTTGTTAAAATTCTAAGACTCTTAGTTATTGAAATAAACGATAACACATTTTTTTATATAACAGTTTTTTATAAGTTAATTATAATTATATTAATTAATTATAAGTTTTTCGAGAGTGATGTAGTATCATAAATTTCATTCTAAGAAATTGACAGCTTCAAGGTCAAACCCCCAGTTTCAAAAATAAAAAAAAACTAGTCATAGAATTAAAAAAATATCACAGCTAATACAGTGCTTTATAGTAAGTATACAGGAAAAATTAACGCCCTCAAGACAAAAAACGACTAGAATAATTTGTTTTATTTGGTAACAATTTTGAAAAAAATATTCAAAAACTGTCCCAGAATTAAATAAAAAATCATTATAATAGTTTTTCCACTTGACCTAGAGAAAAAATTTTTAACTCCAAAAATCCACGTATTGCTATCAAAAATGACTTTTAATATATTATCTATCAATGTTTTTCAAATTTTCGAATTATAAAAATACATCAAAATAATAAATAGGAAAATTTGGTGGTACACATGTAAATTAAGTTTTTTTGCACCTTTCCAAAGTTTTAAAATAATTAGTTGATAGTCAATTTTAAAGTAATATGCGTTTTGACTATGAAGGCATCAATTCCAGAACTATTTTAATACTAGCATCTCGCTGTCCACTTTGGAGAAAACTCGATCAATATATTAAACATTACATAAAATTGTTATTGTACATGACTTGTCTAAAAACAATAATGCAAAGTAAAATTGAACAGCTTGTTGTAGTTACTACGGATGGGATACTCTAAATGCGTAAGATTAACATTATAAATTTACTACCGCCAACACTCTTTCAACCACAATGTGCCGAGGCAAGTTAAACCTTTTAGAAAAATAAGATAACATCTCAATAAATCGTATCAAATCAACTTTATTATGTGCTCAATTTGTATTGACATTACAAACTCAATTTAACTTTAAATTTAATTTAATAAAGTAGAAGCTGATTATATTGATCACGGCTAGTGATCAAAAATTCGGTTATACAATTTTAATCAAGTAGTGATTAATTTTAAAATTTTAATTTAAATTTGGGTTCTTATTTAATTTTTAAAAAACATTGCTTAATTAATAATCATATTAATATCATATTTTTCCGGTGAATACGTCTGTTACACTAGACACAACTGAATGTCGACCTAGAATATGGAAACATTCAGAAAGTGCGAATAACTGCTATTTCTGTATTCTGAAAAGAAGAAAAACAAATAAATTAAGCCTTTACTCTTATCCGGCTATGAAAAGTTCAACTTTACCAATTCTAATGAAAGTATATAATTTAGTTTCATCATCTCAGCCATTATCATCTCAAGAAACAGTTGTTTCAATGTGTACTGAGGAATGTCCAAATCAACCAATTATTATTACAAAAAAAAAATTAAATTTATTTTTTTTAAATATATGTATCAATAACTAAAAATATCGAAGTAAATCTTTTCCGTAAATTTGGATTTAGACATCAGAATGTATCTTTAAAAAGTTCATTATAGCTCATATCAGATGTTCACCCTGTTAAAGTGCCTGTCGTCAGTTAAATTTTTGTACACCTGTAATTTATTTAATATTTATTTTTTTTAATTTAAATGTGATCATGTATCCGCTATCAAGTATCTATTATGTATGTTAATTATCCGCTATCAATTCCATATATTTTAAAAGAAAAATTTAAATATCTCATTATATATGATAATTAAATTAAAAATTAAGAAACTAAAATTAATTTAAATATCTTGGTTGCTATGATGTTGTCAATCATTATCTTTTGATACCGAACTGTAAAATTAAAAAGAGAAGTATCATGTTGATCAGGAATATTTCATCTTTTTATTTGTGTGGGTCTCATGCAGATCCTCGAAAAAAGTTTCCATTTTATTTTCTAGTGTTATTTAGCCGAGTTAACAGGGCATAATACAAACCTTTAAGTCATATTACCGAAAAGAAATCAGAGCTCAAATAATAACAGAACTTGATAACTTTGATTCTGGCGATTCTGGTGTGCTCCACTAAATTTAAATTATAACAATTTTCAAATTTTACGATGTTAACTATTATGAATGATAATTTATCATTTAAAAATAGTTATCTAATTTTAGCGATACCCAGAAAGAATCTGAAAAAAATAAATTAAATAAAAATTTTCAACAAAATAAATACTAAAATTTCCGTCTTGCGGAAATAGGTCTTTAATTTAACTTTAATTAGTTTTTCTTTAACTGTAACTGGACCACCTTCACATGACGTCATCTAAAATGACGCCTTCACGGTCAAAAACGTACTTTAATATTAATTGTTTTTATTTCGAAATTATTGTATTAAAACAAAAAATTTGAAATAACTAATGGTTATACAATTAAAAAAAAATTAATCTGATAAAGCTTATTCCATTTGATAAAAATGCAAATGTCTAATAATTGAAAAAAATGGGATAAATTTTTTTTTTTAAATTATTATACCTAGTTATTATTACAATAATAAAGAATATTATTGTATCATCGATAATTAATAATATTCTAATTTAATTTTATTGTTAAAAAATAAAAAAATATGGTTATCTTCATTTTATTTAAAATTATTTAAAATCTAGTGTACCACTTTGGAAACCTGCAAACTGTACTATAGTAGTATATAGCTTACTAAAACGAGTTAAGCACAACCTCTTTGACAACCAGCGAACCTCGTTGTGTAATAGCAGCCTGATGTATTCATCATTGTTATCCTGACACAACTGATGAAATATTCTGTCATTTAACTTGATCATATTTACAGCTTTACTTATAATATTAAGAGATGAATGAAGCTTTGAACTTTAAATTCAATTCTACCTCGTTTAATTTTTATTTTATCCATGTTTAAACTTTAAAGTTATTATAATTTTATAAAAATTGTCATTTTTCATTGTTAAAATTTTCACTAAAAACAAAAATAAATGAGGTAGAATTGAATTTAAAGATGCAAAATGAATAACCAAACATGACGATCAACACAAGATGACTTAAAACATAACTACAATATATCATCATAAGTTATTAAATTTCAGCAAATAAAGTTACATGTTAATTTTTGTATAAAATTTTTAAAATTGCGAGTGTCGTCAAAAAATTCTCCAAAATGATTTTTTTTCAGTGTAGCCATAAAACTGTCATACGCGATGTAACGATTGGCAGATAAGAACCCTGATAAGTTCATCTTAAATAAAAAGATGTCCAAATCTCGATTCGAACCTAGCCACACAGAATAAAATTATATGACTATAACCACTTTGCCAGTTAAACATCACAAGTGAGTTATATAAAAAGTATATATTCGAATCTCGATTAGTATGATAGCGATATATCACTACATCTCCATCACAAAACAATGAACCATTGTAACGACAATAATGTTATGCTCATTGAATGCAAACTTCATTGATTGATCTTTTCCAAGTGTCGAGCTTGTTTTCGATCACATACACCTTTAGAATGATTAATGCATATTATAATTGTATTGTAACGATTGGCAGATAAGAACTCTGATAAGTTCATCTTAAATAAAAAGATGTCCAAAGGTTTCGATTAGTATGATAGCGATATATCACCACACGCGACTTTATCCGTTCCTGCACCATAAAATATCAAAAAAAAACTACTAAAATTTACACCCCTACTGTATACATCAGGTATCAATATCAATCTTAACCTGACCCACAAAAAGAATGCTGTAGAAACAATTTGACATTGAAATATAAAAAGTTTATTTAAATGTTATCATGACGACATCAATATTGGGAATTTGAATTTACTTTTGAAATGCGAGATTGTAAATCTATATTTGGTGTATTCCATTTATCGTATTGATATTATTTATATTTTTATTAGTAAACCACCACCAATAAAGGCCTCCGCTATATGAAAGCAATAAAAATTAGTATGAATATAATTCAAGCTTCACAAAATTCTAGTAAGATTATTTTCTAATTATAACTTTCTCTTTGTATATTAACATATATGTAAACAAAATCAGAAATTTGATCATTTTATAGACCCATGATAATGTGGGTCACATATACAGTATATACCTTTACGCGGTTCATATGAGATGCAATTTTATAAAAAGTACTGATTTTTTGTTTCTAAATTATAAATACGAGTAATTAAAGGCGCAAATAATGTGCTCCCCTTTTAAAAACTGCTCCAGGGTAATATCATATATTTTTCATGTATATATTTTCATTACATTATCTCTGACAAATATTAACTACAGTATTATTAAATACTATATTTTTATTAACCGTTGACCCATATTAAGCAAGTTCTAAATCCGTTAGATCAGAATTATTCCAAAATTTATTTAAGAAAAAAATTCGTTCCTTATCACTGGTTCTTATCTTAATTTTTGAAATTTCTGAATGAGTATTATTATTTTTTTCATCACTGAACCCAATTTTATAATATTTATGATAAAAATATTGTTTACGTAAAAATTTTAATATAATTATAAAAAAGTTTCTGAACTGATTATTTAAAGTGTTTTAAAATGTTAATATTTACTTAGGAAAGGTTATAAACCTTCGAACCCCTCTAACTTTGACCAAGAATGCTTCCAGTCAAATTGGAACAATCTTATCGAAACACCCTGGAAAAGCACTAAAAATTGGAGTAAAATCAAGTGGCTGCAGTGGATTATCCTATTTTTTGGACTATGCAGATAAAAAGCAAAAACTTGACGAGGAAGTTAACATTAACAATAAATACAAACTCTACATTGAAAATAAGGCTCAAATGACTCTTTTGGGAGCTGAAATGGACTACATAAAAAATGACTTAAAAAGTGAATTTGTCTTCAACAATACGAAAATAAAAGGAGTTTGTGGATGTGGCGAAAGTTTTCATATATAAATTTTTTATTATGTATCATTTTTTATTTCTTCAATACTGACATATCTAATAATTTCGGCCAAGTGTCGTGTCTTTTCTTCTTGGTCCAAAATTTGAGCTAAACTGACTAGTGCACCTGGTCCACGACTTTTTATCAATTTCATCAATTGGGCAACCTTATAGATGATGAAATAAAACAAATGAATAAAATGTATTACTTTGGCTTTCCTATTTGGTCTACACATGATATTTTCATGACTTTCCATGGATAAAATTTTACAATCCACCAATTTCTTTAAAAATTCATTGTTTATGTCCAATTCATCCACAAATGTGTTTATAGTTTTGTTTATAACATGTTCATTTGAATTTTTAAGATAATAATCTGAACCTGAATCATCCATGATATAACTTTAAAATCTGTATATCTTTAATTTTTCATTGAACCAATTGTTTGGTAATTGTGTCAATTCCTGAAATTTAAACAAAAACAATTTAATTCAAATCCAAATTCAATCATTGAGTTCATTTAAAATGCACGCTATAATTGTGGTTACAGAAATAATCATAAAATAAGAAATGAAGAAAATTCGATCTAGAACAATAGCAACAATTCTCCAGACTTGGATATTTTTTTGGTTTAACGATTGTCTAGTTTCATTGTCGACGACATTTATAATAGCGTTTTTAATCTCTTTAATTTGTTTGATTAGGAGTTGTTCACGTAGTTTTCTTGATTTTCCAATACAGTTAATGTTTGGACTTTCAATATCTGATATCAGTTTTGGATTGTAATTATTTTGAATGTCATAACTGCTTTTACTGGAAAACATGTTGGATGCTTTTCGTTTAGTCAGATTTTTATGGTGAGGATTAATGTCCATGTTGAGTTTCAAATGTGAGTTTAACTGGCTTATTTTTTTGGGATAGTGTTGATTTTCTACTTTTTGAGTTGCTAAATTTTGTAAAGATATGGATGAATATTCTGATTTCCCTGCTTTATTATTGGTGGTTTGGTATCTTTTTGGTTTCAATGTATTTAAACTGGTGGAAAAATTCCAGGCGTCATTTATAGATTCTAATAGTGGTGAATTAAATGACGTATCACATCGTTTTTCCACTTTCTTTAGTTTGTTGAATGGTTTTCTTTTTAATGGTGGGGTTTCCATTACTTTTTTTTTTCGAATTTTATTAAATATTATTGCAGACGCTTCCTCTGATTTTATTCTGGCGTTAAATGATTCAGCCACGTATTGATGCAATGTTTTTAACAGTGACGGACACAAATACTGTCCCAATATTTTTATGAATATCTAAATTAAATAATTATTGTGAATTGAGTAATTATAATTTTAGTTAATCAATTTTGTCAAAACAGTAAAAAATATTTTTATTCATAAATTATCGCGTTACCATTTTTTTACTGTTTTGATTTTGCTATATAAGACAGTGTTTCTCAACCTTTTTTCCATTGGGCGCAATGGGAAGTAATTAAAAAAATTTCGCGAACAAACAAATAACAAAATATTTAACAATTTATATTTGTTGGATTCATAGTATTTACTTTTTAGTGAAAATACAGAGCTGAACCTATCCTACTCGAGACCACTGAAAATGAAAAAGAGGCACTAAAAATTTTTTCACATACATACTCATATATTTTTACTCATATTTTGGGTTGGACAGTGTCCAGTGGACACACACAAAATTTGCTGGTGCACCGGTTTAGAAACACTGATATAAGATATATTTTTTACCGTTTCGACAAATTTTGGCATGTAGGTAAAATAAACATTGTTCATCAAATACAGATTTATGACCATTATCGATAAGAAATTAGATAGAGTAATTAATACCATATTTAGACAAAAGTATATTCCTAAATGAAAAATTTAACTTGTATTATATTTTCAAATACCTATTATTGGAACAGAATTTGAAGAAATTGGCGTATGATCGGCCAACAACATTAATAATACAAAATATGCTACAAATAGATTCATTCCTACATTATATACATGTTAACTGTTGGTTTAAAAATCCATTTACACTGATGTGTAGCTGTGGTTTTTTATATTTTTTTAGATTTAAATCATGACTCACGATATGCAGTATATAATATACACTGTTCAAAAAAAAAAAAAGTAAAAATAAAACTAAAGGACAGTGTCTTTACTCGTAGAAAATTAATTTTTATACGTGTCACCGTTTAATGAAAAAATTAAAGTCCAAGAATTTAAAAAACACAATTTCTAGTACATTTTTTTGAGTTTGATGTTGTATCGCATATTCATTCTAAGAAATTGACTCTTTCAGTGTCAAACCCACAAATTACTATTTTTCTTAATAATCCTTACTTATATAATATGCCCTGCAATACTTGTTATTGTGTGGTACCGTTTATTTCAATAACTATCAGTCTTAGAATTTGATAAAGTCCGCATTTCAATTACTTTTTTTTCTAGAGTGTTAGCAAAATAAATTTCAACCTCCCAAACCCACATCTTACGGGTCAAAAACCCCAATTGTCCTTTTTTTTGAAAATCAAACGAGAACGAGAATTTCAAAAAAAATTACAGGTGATACAGTTAAATCCTAATAACACACACAAAAAATTTAAATCTAAATAAGTGACGACTTCACGGTCAAAAAAGCATTTTAGTATTCATATTTTTTTTCTGAAATATTTTATTAAAAAAATGTGTAAAACAAATAATGTGAAATAATTAATGGTCCAAAAATTAAAAAACAAAATTATACTGATAGAGCTTATTCCAGTTAATGTAAATACAAAATTTCAACCTCAGAAATCTACGCATTCCCAAAGAAAAATAATTTTTAATATATTATCAACCAATATTTTTCAAATATTTCGATTAAAATAAAAATTGAAAACGTAAATATTGATCCTACAATTTCAAAAAAAATGTGCATTGAACGTCTAGACATTTCCAATAAAAAAATATGGGTGTAAATCTATATAATTCATTTTTTCGGTATTTTTTTCATTGCTACGCAATTTTTAAATCTCATTTTCAAAAAATTTTGATTAAATTTATATTAAAACTACAACAACGAATTACTAAACATAATAGAATTTTGTTATTATCATTTTTATATTTATTACAATCCTTTACAATATTGCTAAATTCAACGGCAGAGCTATGTGCGGTTTGTACGTAGTACATAACAGTCAATCTAGTAATAAATAATAGTCTTTTGCTTTAAAAAAATAGCAGCTAATATGGTTATTTACAGTTACATAAACAAAAATATTTAATCTCACATAATGAGTTCTTCAAGGTCAAAAAGAAATTAAAGTATTCACTTTTTTTATTTGGTAACTATTGTATTAACAAAAAATATTATATAACTAATACGTGGGATTATTTTATAATCATCTTTAATAATATTCTACATTGTAAAATCATCTTAAAAATAAAAAAAAAAAATAATCTGATGCAGTTTATTCCAGTTGATCAATAAAAAATTTTTAATCACAAAAGTCAACGGGTTTCCGATGAAAAATAACTTTTAATATGTTATCAACTTATAGTTTTCAAAAATTTGAAAACTAAGTAAAACTAAAAATGGAAAATTTAAATATTCATCCTACAATTTCAAAAAAGTAGGAATTGAGAGTATACATATTTTAAATACACAAATCTGAGTTTCAGTCTCATATATTGATTCCTATGGTTTTTTATCATTGCTACGCAAATTCTCATTCTCAAAAACAAAAATAAGAAATTTTACAATCAACTCAAATATAACTTTGTTATTATAATTTTGAGATTTATTTCAAGTTAAAAAAACCAATTTAATTATTTTTTAATGTAAGAGTAAAATTTAATGCAACTAGAAAAGATTTTTATTCTGAAAAAAATGGTGAAATCAGTCTTTCTGCATTACGTCCAGGTGTTTTTTAAAATGCGCCTAAATTTTGAAAAAGTTGCTAAAATAGGAATATTTGAAGGTCATTAGAAATGTTAAATAAAGTAGATATGTGGAATTGGACATGTTATCAATAATATATTTCCTTCCTCCTAAAAATTTGTTAAAATGTATACGATAGCTACGGACCTGATACATTAAAAATTTAACTATTAACGTTCATCTTACCATGGGATTATTAATTATTTTTTTATGTTGACTCTTTACTCATAATTCATTCATTATAATAAAACTTTCTTATCTTATCAAAGAAATTTTGCATCAAATCACAATTAACCCTTGATAATTAATTAAATTAGATTTTTTAGAATTTGACTGTTAGTATTTATTCATTAGGAAAATGACTAGACAAAAAAAATAAAAATAAAATGTATAAATATAGAAAAATTATAAAAAAAAATATGCGAGTCGTAGGTTTGTCCATCCCTGATTTAAAATAATCAATTAATATAATAGTACCCAAAATCATCTTGTGTTGACTTTCTGGTGGAATCCAAAACATGAGCATTGTGAGAGTAGATAATAAGATGCAAGGTAATAACAAAATATATACAAAGTGGGTGAATTTGCGTTTGATTTTTATTGTAAAGGTAATATCAATGTAAGGATTCACACAGCATGGATATAACTTGGTATTTTTTATTGCAGAATGACCAATAATATCCCATTCGTTGCTTCTAGTGAAATCATTGAGATCCAAAGAATTTAAATCCTGATAAAAGTTAAGATCTAAAGTTCTACCGTCATGGCTCCAACTTCCAAATTTTAACACACAAATTTGGGTATCAAATGGAAAATATTTAATATCTATAGCACATGTACTTTTGAACATTCCTTGTGGGATCCATAAGACGTTTCCTCCGCTGTCTACTAATACTGATGTCTTACGCATTTCATTTAATCGTTCATCTGCACTAAAACGGATATGATAAAAATTTGGCATTAATATATTGGTCATTTTATACTTATAAACTCATGAAACTGTTATGTATTGGATAGTACTATAAATTACGCATTTAATAGTATCAACCTACAAAATAATCTAAAACTCTTCTAAAACATTTCAAAAATTGTATAAATTTATCTAATATTTTAACCTCTTAATGTAACACTTGAAAAAAATATCTGAAAAATAGTTTACATAATTTTGTTAGTAAAAATGACATCAAAATTGACAGACAATTCAATAATATCATCTCAATTTTTGTCAACATTGGTAAAATAGAAGATACCGAGAGAATATAGAACAAAAATAAGAATTGTAAAGAACTATAGTTGTACAATGTACACCCTGGTCTAAATAAAAAAATTCCCAAATATTTTAGTCGATCTAATTGAACATTCATACATACATGTATTTTCAACATTTTATAACTTAAAAAGTGGTTACTTTTTAGAACAACCACTTCAATTATATTTTAACTGGAGGTGAAATAACATTGATATAAAGAGTAAGCTAACAATAGACCATAAGTCTTAAAACGAGCATTTTGTATTTTATTTTATTTACTAAGTAGCAGGTCAAGCCACTTTCATTAGCCAGTTTTCTACCATACTCAACTTACTGACCCAATAAAATGTGTGACTCACTTATGGTTGCGATTTACTAATACTTGTCTTATTTTTATAATTGTGGAGGTGAAACTAATAGTTAACAAGCCCGTATGATACGGCTATCATAATGGTTCCCGTATTTTTTCGATTTAATTGGCATTGAAATAATATATGTGAAATTGTACTAATTATAGAGAACAATATCAGGTATCCAAACAGATTCTACTGGCAATCTTATAATTGTGATGTTATCAAAGATTTTTTCGTTCCACTGTATATTTATGTCTATCCAAGTCTAAAATAATTATTATTAACGTATTACAGTCAGACTTGTTGATAGTGGCCCTTTAGATCAGGAGTTCTCAAACTTTTTAAATTTTTTGACTTTTTGGTTTATTTTCAATTTTAATTTTGCTCGCTGACCCCCAAATAAAACATGCCGAAAAAAATTATTTAATTTTAAAAAATGTTTTATTAACATTATTATTTCAAAAAAAATGAAATTTATTGATATATTCTGAGCCGTAGCTCCCACAAACATTATTAATTCAAATTAAATTTTATTAAACTAATGTGAAGGATGTTTCAGTTTGATTTTTGACAATTCAACTATTCTTGGTTGTGTTTTGGATAAAGCACATCTCAAATCATCACTGACATATAGTCTGTTTTGAGATTTTGTTTTTATTTGTACGAGTGTTGAAAATGCCTTTTCACATTCATAGGT
>LWCA01001358.1:0-10130 GCA_001642005.1 Intoshia linei | reverse complement strand
TGTAATGCTCGTTCAATGACATTAGTTTTGGTTGGGAGCTTCTGTCTACCGAATAATGGATTGCTTGAGAAGGTATAACCGCTATGAAGAATTTTTCATAGAACTTCTCATAGTCGCCATTCTGATGAACGAAGTGCAATAAAAGGCCAGTAGAACAATAATTGAATGTTAAGGTATAGTATGTACAAAGTAAAGTTACTGGTATGGTAAGTTTTCTGTAAAAAAGGATTGTAAGTATAAAAACATAAAAAATACCTACAAGTTAGATTTAGAGACACTTAATTGATGTCGTTGTCTCGGCCTTATTTTCGTTCATTCTATTTTTTTCTATTCACTTAATTTGTTTTTTTAATAAACATATTTATACCACTCTACTTTTACTGTTTTACAATATTCATTTTGCACTATAACTTTATCTTTCACCGCCTAATTCATTAATACACCGTATACTAATCTATACAATTTATTTCTTTATTTGTTAAACATTGCACTGACTTACATTTTACTCCTTGTTTTACATTTAGCACTTAATCTTTATTTTTCGTACACTTCAGGCTCTTATGGGTATATTACAATGTAACTAAGGTGATATTTTGTTACTCTGGCTGTAGGTCATATACCTCTGTTCTTTCCCCAACGTGCTTTCTTTAAAATAAAAAAAATACGAAAATTGGCAAAAAAAATTGTAAAAAAGTGGTTTTTGCCTAATAACTTTTTTTTGTACCCCCAAGAGAAAAAAGTTCTATTAGGACAGATACACAGTTGACTATTTCGCTCATTATGAGCCCCAAATCGACTATCTACGATGAGCGTATCAAAAGTTATAGCGATATTGTCGATTTTTGGCCCCGCTGCATCCTGGTGGCCAGGGCCACCATACCGACGGGGGCCACCTCAAAATTTTTGATTTTGGTGTATATTTAGACTATTTGTCATGATATGTGAACTACCATTTTTGTTTGCTGTGAAATCACTCCACCCTAATATATATGTAATAATAATTATTCTAGTCAGGAATGGGAACTAATATTTTAAAGCAGTGGTTTCCAACTTTTGAAAAAAATGTTTTTTTTTGCGACCCTTAATAAAATTGTAATAAAAATATATGTGTATTATTATCAAAATACTATTACAATTCTCTCGACCCACCGGTTGGGAACCACTGTCTTAAAGTGAGCGACAACACATAATAAAAATTTTAATTGAAATTTAAAATTGTTTAAAATTAAAATTAAAATTTTGGATGACTCATTGGCGCACCTATTGAGAATCACTAATGTAAGGCAAAACGAAATGAATGAAATAAATTTATTTTGAAAATAAATAATATAGCCCAGGTTTAAGAATCCTTGCTCTGGAATTTAGAAGATCGCCAGCAATCATGATACCATTATATTAATAATAATAATAATAAATAATAATGATTATTGGATATTTAAATAAAAGTTTAAAATTACTTTTGAATTAATATTTTAATAATTTTTAATAAACCATATAAAAAATATATAAATAATATTTTTATTTACTGCAAGTTCAATCAGTTTTGTTTAAAAAAATGTGCTCTCTAATTTTTTGTCACTTTTGAATCGCATCATGGAAACTTTGGTGCAGCGCACATTCCTGATGATTAAATTCAAACCAATTCACTACAATCGCTACTAAAATTGATTAATTTCTGTCGCGTTTTGACTCAAAATATTTCATTCTGCTCACGTACCTTTAAAATTACTTAAAGCGGAACTAAAAATAGACATATAATATGTGACTTGTCACTTCTCACTGTATGTGAAAATACTATTGTAGGTAAATAATAAAAACATTAATATATAACTTAATATATTAAAAAAAATTGTATCCTAAGTGGAAAATTAGCGGTAAACTTTTCCTCACAAAATAATGACTTTACACATTAACTTTAACATTATTCTAGCTTAACACATTATAGTATAAACAATCAAAACTCAAAATTGATTCTAAGTTAATCAGGCATATAATCTTATTTTCCATAGTTATTAAATAGATATGTTTCTAATAGTATTCACATACACTAAGATTATTTATATTTATTTAATTATTAACGTAAATTAATGTATCCACTATAATTATAGTTACAGTTAAATTAATTACAATTATTGCATACGTTTTCATAGTAGTCACCAAGAGATGAAACTATAATAAGTCATTTAGTAGTAAATTTTTATAAATATTACATTTACATTTATAGAAACTTAAAATTATAAAAGCACAAACCGCAAAATTTGTTTGAATGTCGGATCATTCTGCTAAAAGACGTTTAAATAAAATTATTCGACAAGATCCATCTGTCCGTAATCAAATTCAAAATATTTTAAAAAGAGAAAAGGAATATCAGATTAAAAAAACTGGTATTAAAATGCCAGTATTTGAAGAAGGTAAAATATTTTTAGAAAATTGATAATTTTCATTGTAAAAATAATATATTAATTTTAATTTTATATTTATGACTAAATTAGTCAAATTTCAAATACATACTTAATTATTATGAATTTAGATGTGTCTTTTTGCAAAAAACCTTGCGATGGAGATAATCATGTTAAACATTACCTTCAAGAAAAAGTTTTTGATTTTTTCAATTGTGTTGTGTGTTTAGATCTCCCAATAAAAACCATTTTTCAGGTTAATTTTAAGTTCATTATTTTATGTACATTGTATATATATTTATAAAGTGATTATTTTTTACATACAAATTACTAATACCTGTAAATGTATAGATGAGAATTGGTTCGTTTTCTCTAGTCCCTAATATTCAAACAGACTTAAATTTTAGCTAAATTAGTTTACATAAGTAAAAACAATATAAATAACTAGGTTGACTGTTATGTCTTACGCACAAACAGCACCTAGCTCTGCCAAGGGCACATTATTATCTACCAAAAAAATCTAACTTAAAAATCCTACTATTCACTATTATCAATCTTTTAAAGTAGTGGTTTCCAAACTTGTTTCCGGTGGAACTGTCATATCACATTAATTTTTACTGTGAAGTGAATTATTATATCTTAATCGTATCAGAGTATATTTTTGAATTCTCGAACTCGTTTGATTTTCAAAAAAAAACAATTTGCCTTTTTGACCAGTAAGATGTGAGTTTGAGAGGTTGAAATTTATTTTTCTAACACCCCGAAAAAACTGTAATTGAAATGTGGACTTATAAAATTCTAAGACTGGTAGTTATTGAAAAAAACGGTAACAGACACACACAAACAAATATTGCATAGCATATTATATACATGTAAGTAAGGATTACAACCAGAAAACTGACCTGGAATTTGTTCTTTTTAATATTCTAAGACTTAAAAAAACTAACCAAGACTCTTGAGTTAAGAATATTGTGTAACTAATATGATAATTTGAAAAGTTAATAATTTTATACATTTTTAGTGTCGCAATGGGCATTTAATGTGTATGACGTGTTACAATTATTTAATCAGGCAGTCGAAATTACGAAATGAACCAACACGTTGTCCAATATGTCGAATTAATGTAATATATTTTTTGTATGTACATTGTATAATTTTATAATTAGATAACCTTAGAAAATTCTACCCGCAACCTAGTTGTCCAAAATATTTTATCTGAATTACCCAGCAAATGTAAATACTGTTTCAAAATTTTTTCAAAAAATTTGATACACAGTCACATGGATAACTTTTGTGAAAAAAGGTAAGAATATACAATAATAATTAAAATCAATAAAAAATATTATTCCGTTATCCCTATTAAGCATTTATACATACTATATGCATGTATATTAGGGCTGTTCAAAAAAAAATTAGCACATAAGCAGAGAGTATGCTTTGATATGTAAAAAATAATATGGCGTTATTAAAAATTCTCAATTCTCAAAAAACATTAAGCGGAATTCAATTAATAACTTTAAAATACTATATAATAGGTGATGTTTATTTTTAAACATTTAGTCGGTAACTAACTTAATATTATAATTCATTTCGTTACATATATTATACCAGTGGTTTTCAACCTTTTTGTGTTCCCGACCTCCCTTATAAACATAAAAAATTTTCGCGAATTAAAAATTTTCTATATACTCCAAACATCTTCTCAATTCACATAAATGAAAATATTAAATGAATGCTTTATTATTTGGTCAGTTAATGATAATTAACATTAAGAGGTTTCAAAAGGTTAGATAATTATTGATGAATTAATTTAATAAACTAAAATTTCACTTTTATAATAACAGAATTATTCATTTCAATTTTAAATTAATTTGAATTTCAACATTAATAATAATTGTTTCCATGATTAATTATTATTTTTTGAAGATAAAGTATTTTCGTTATTTTTTGTGATTTTAATTAATTAAAACGTAGAAACTAATAATACAAAAAAACTACACTCATTTGTCACGAATCGTCATCACATTTTATATATCGTTATACAATTTTTATAAAAATTAATCGATTAGAATAAACACAGTTCAATTTTTTAGCTCGGCTTCTAGATAATTTATTTTACTTTTTTTCATTAAAATGTATTTAAAACGTAAATAACTAAATTTCATAATGACACAAAAATTTTCACACTTAAAATAAATTTTAAAATCTTTAAGATTCACCAATATTACAAAAACCCCTTTTTATAGAAAAAACGCCCTATGAGGTTAAATATTTCATTTTTTTATTCCAAATTTGGTATATGTCTTAGTGGGTCGTACATTAATCGTATCCACGTTTAAAATAAAATCATTGGCGCTAATTAAGAAAAAGGGGGAAAAGCGCGCGAAAACCGTTAAAAGGAAAACCGATTAATGTTTTTATGGTCAATTTTTCTAAAAATATATTTTTTAGGGGTTTTTAAGTACACTCTTTAGCGTGGTATAGGGTATTTTCAACAAAAATCCATTTTTGTAAAAAATGAACAACCCTAATGTATATATTAAATAAAAAATGTAAATCAAAACTACGAATTAACGAACCCTTCATAAACGTTTATTTCTCAAAACATACGCTAAAAATTCACATGTGCCTTGTTACAAATATTGCGTTAATTTTTTTAAATATAAAAATGTTTATAATTATAAATAATAATTATATTATAATTTAGTAATTTAAATCTTATATATGACAGTTAATTTTAGACTTGTAAATTGTCCTTATCGACTTCTTACCTGCAAATGGAGAGGTGAATACGTGTTCATGGAAGAACATAAAATCAATTGTGAATTCCCGTCTAAATCTGCAATTAGCTTAATAGAAGAGTTGGAAAAAGACGAAAAACTGAATAAAAAAAATGAAAATTTATATAAGGACGTCATGAAGATTATTTCCTCCGAAATTGTTAATCATTATGGTTAACATACTATTAACATACTTACCTTATTTATTGTTGTGTATTTAAGTCTCGAGATGCTATAAATGATGAGTTGTTTTATGGTGGGGGAATAATTATTCATTTCAATGTAAAACAAAAAGTTTTTTATATCAAAATATTTTACGGGTGTCGTTTTTGAAAATTTACACATGATAAATTTCAATTTTAATTAAAAAGAAAGGGTTCGAGTAAATTCAGCAAAATGAGATCCAGGGCGATTTGAAAATTCACTATTAAAATAATTATAATGAGCCAACTTTAGAAAACAATGTTTAAAGCAATGTTTAAAAGTTAAAAATAAATAATGTATATATTTACTCAAATGGCCATTAAAATTATTTTGTGGCCACTGGTTGCCGACCCCTGCCATACATTGTATACTACATATTATTGAAACTGTCAATTAAACAGTTAAGTTAACTTTAAGTTACATTTTATTTATTTTAAGTTTTATTTTATTTACGTTTAAGTTTAAACAGATAATTGAGATTAACTTATATGTTAACAATTTACTATAATGTGTGCTGCTTGTTTAAGATTATTTTCTGAAATTTGACTAAATTTAAATTTTATTTTTAGATTTATTATTTTCGTCCAATTATACAGAAGAATATTTTCCAAAATTATATTATAAAAGCAACACATTTAAATTTTTACAAGAGGAATGGAGAGTAATAGTAAACGTAATGGATCCACGAAATTATGTTAAAAAAGTAAACAATTTGTATTACAAATTGGAATTATTATCAAACAATAGATTAAATGATGATCTATTGATTCAATATATCCTACTACCAGCAATTAATAGCAAAATTTACCACAATAGTGTATCAAATTTATTTAAAAATAGTTTGAATGATGGAAATTCAGTGTTATCACAATCTATCAATAATTCCAGTGATACTATTTATCCAATTATTAATCAATTTCAATTTACATCAAAATTGAACGAATCTCCTATACATCAATTTTTTTTTAAAAAAGAAGAGGTTAAATTGGATCTAATCAATTGCATCATAGTTAAACCTAAATTTAATTTACGAATATTTGTCATGTTTAATGGAACAAATTTATTATAAATATTTATTACATATACAGAGTCAAACCTTGCTTACTTCCAGACTTTTTTGGTGAGCATGGTTAATTCAGAGTCATATAACCATATCCACCTCTTTAAGGCTTTCGGTTCGATATTTTAAATATTGCACACAAAATAATTATTAGGGTGATTAGTTAACACTGTTAACCTAGTTGGCTAGAAAAAAAGTCTTTTTGCAGTACGAATTCATTTTGTATTCTCTACAAGTATGTAAAATATCAAACTTCAATTGTTAACGTAACCCTTGCGCAAAACCATAAAAACTTAGGAAATATATAAAAAAAGAGTTACACAAAATAAAGTTATAATTTGAGTATAATGTCGAGTATTCTATGCAGATATTTAAATTTAAACTAATACGTCTTTTAAATTGTCATAATTTATTAAAGATGTGACACCCTAATCATTAGGGTCTAATGCAGTGCAGTTTTTTCACCATTTTGTTCAGTATAGCAAAAAACCCAGGTATAGAAATATACATTTTTTTTAATTCACAAAAGTTGAGAAAGTTAACACCCTAATAGTCATGATATTAAATAATATAATTTTTTAATGCTATTTGATAAAAATGAAGCCACCATTTTACAAAAATTTCTTCGAGGCTCGCACGAGGAGGAGTCTCGGGTACGGTAGGTTCGGCACTGCATGAATCTATTTAGTTTTTGCTAATGTATGCAATGTTACTGTCTCAAAATGTTTCAAGTTTAAAACAGTATTTACCAATAACGATACATTTTGAGAGCTAGATACTGAGTTAGAGTATTATAATTACTGATTGTGCTCAGAAAAAATTGAACAAATTAAAAAATAAATAATATCCAATATTTGGATAAAATATATAAAGTTAAAGGTGATAAAGCAGTTTGTAAAATTTGAAAAAAAGATATGCTGCAGTGAAGCTTCAACCTTAGGCCTTGGTAAGCATTCAAAATGTCACAATACAAAATATAATAGTGATAAAAATTTATCTCCATTTAAAAAACTAAACTAATAAATAAACGAAACTAATAAGATTGAAAATAATTTGAAACAACGTTAATAAGGTTTTTTTGTCACGACATAGCCATCCTAAACACATTTTTTATCTCTATTTTTAAATTAATAATTTTAATTTCAATTATTTTTGTAGTCATTTTTAAATTTTATATTAAGAAATAAAATGTTTTTATCTCTCAGAAAGGTAATCATACCTAAAANACTATGTATGTCAACTTACTGATAATTTTAATATGTGTTTTGTTGAATTTTTATTTTAAATATATTTATTCGTATAATAAATAAATTTAGAAATTTTATAGCAATAAATGTTTTCTTTATTGCGTCGTTAATAGTGCATAATCTCACAAGAAATTCAATTTAATTAAAAAAATTAGAATTAAAATCTAAGTAAAATATTTAAATAAAGTTTAAAAAGTACTTTTTATAAAGTATTCAGTACAAATTTTATTTAACTCAGTAAAAGTACAAAAAAGTACTGAGAAAAAAACTAAGTACTGAGTACAAAAAAGTACTTTTAAAAAAGTTTAACACACTAATACACATCCAAATCATTTGGGAAACATTGCTTTAACTAATAAAACTGAAAATAATTTGAAATAACGTTAATAAGATTTTTTTGTCACGACATAGCCACCCTAAACACATTTTTTATCTTTATTTTTAAATTAATAATTTTAATTTTATTTATTAATTTTGTAGTCATTTTTAAATTTTATATTAAGAAATAAAATGTTTTTATCTCTCAGAAAGGTAATCATACCAAAAATTAAAATAAAATAATAAAATATTATTTATTATTATTTATTTTAAAATAAAAAATGTAACATAAAAATGACTTAACTGTCAGACAAATAATCTTTTAAAACAAATCCGCACGTCAAAATCATAACTATGTGTAAACTTAGAATACAAATGGAATTTACAACTCGTCACAGTAAAGCAAACTAACACAAATACAAAAGCAAACGTTTGGTTATATCTATATGGTAAAAAACAGTGTAACCACTATGCCAGGTCAGAAAAAATAGCATTAAAAAAACACAAAGATCGCGGATTCCATTCGGGCACTACATACGTTGTTCAAATTGAAACTAAAAATATTGGAGATATATAGAAAATTTGTATCTATTCTGATGCATTAGCACTAGGATATGCTTGGTATCCTGAAAGTGTACGATTTAAATTAATTATTTATTATTATTTTTTTAGTAAATACATTTGANGAAATTCAATTTAATTAAAAAAATTAGAATTAAAATCTAAGTAAAATATTTAAATAAAGTTTAAAAAGTACTTTTTATAAAGTATTCAGTACAAATTTTATTTAACTCAGTAAAAGTACAAAAAAGTACTGAGAAAAAAACTAAGTACTGAGTACAAAAAAGTACTTTTAAAAAAGTTTAACACACTAATACACATCCAAATCATTTGGGAAACATTGCTTTAACTAATAAAACTGAAAATAATTTGAAATAACGTTAATAAGATTTTTTTGTCACGACATAGCCACCCTAAACACATTTTTTATCTTTATTTTTAAATTAATAATTTTAATTTTATTTATTAATTTTGTAGTCATTTTTAAATTTTATATTAAGAAATAAAATGTTTTTATCTCTCAGAAAGGTAATCATACCAAAAATTAAAATAAAATAATAAAATATTATCTATACCAGTGTGAGCACAATTAGTGTTTCAATTCTACTTACTTTTTCGTTACGTCGATTAGTTTATCCACAAAACTTAGCATATGTTGCCTCTCATCCTCGGATATGGATGGTTTAGCATCGTCCGTATATAAAATTTGATATTCATCAACGTCCATAGACCGTTCTTCCCAACTAATAATTAATAATAAGATTTTAATAATAATGATGTAAAAGGACCAAAAACATAAATTAGCCAGCAGAAAGGGTGTTTTAGTAGCAAAACTGCAAAATGAATGAAAAAAACCTCTTTTTTTTTAAAAATTAGGCTTTTTTTACAAAAAATAAATTGTGAAATATCATCAAAAAATACCTACATATTTTCTTTTAAGAAACTAATTAAGCTTGTTTTTCTAAACAAACTTTATAGATATAAATGATATTATATGTATATATTTTCTTTAGTTTAAGCATTAAATAGTATATCTTTTTTGTAAATAAGAATTAATTTTGTATATAAAAACTAAAGTGGTCTTCTTGAGTTTAAAAATCTCATATTTTTAATAAACTACTATAAAAAAAATATTTTCTCTTTAATGTAAACAACTTTTTTTTTCTTTACATTTTATGCTACCACTTATTACTTAATATAAGTATAACTTAATATAACTTAAGATAATATTTTATACTTGTTTATTTTCGTATAATAAAAAATTTAAAGAAAAGGTTTTTTTTGTACATATTTTTTTGTTTTTTTAAAAAAAAAATATAAAAACTAATCTGACTTGCGTCGATCTCAACTCAGATCATGTTAATTTTTAAAAGTTGAACAGACTTACCCTTAAAGAAAAATTAAAGCCAACATCGATGTACTAAAAAATTTAGTTAAATTATTTGAAGCCTGTTACCCCTAAAGAACTTTGTTTTAATAAACAGTTAAAATAAGTATTGCTGAATTTATTACAATTTTTTCATATATATTATAAAAAATATTTTTTTATTACAATTTCTGA
>LWCA01000939.1:0-14810 GCA_001642005.1 Intoshia linei | reverse complement strand
TATTAATTATTCAAGTTAAATTATTAAATTATATTGATAAATTTTTAATATATAAAATTATAATACGTATATTCAAATATATAACGCTTATATGGTATTTATTTTTGGTACCTTTATAAAATTCACACTTATTAAGTTCATCGTTACAATTATCAATATCTTTTGATATTTGGTACATTCGTGAAGTATCGATACTTTTTTTATTTGAATTAGCGTCATCCTATATAATTTATGTACATTATTTATGTATATTTTAATTTTTAAAGTGGTGAATAATATGCTATTATAGTATGGTATTAATATATTTTTCAAAACTTTACCTCATTAATAGTTAAACCTAACTTTCGTAGTTCTTTAACACGATCCTCTCTATTACTTCCATATTTGTTTTTGTATCCCTCATTAATTTCACTTTCCTGGTTTAAATAATTTAAATGCAAACAAACGTTACCAAATCTACATTTAATGAAAATTCATCAGACATTATCCAAAATATTCAGATTTAAACAATTATTTTGTGAAAAGAACCTAAATTTTCTCATACATCTGAATAAATATTTGTATAAATGTCAACTGTAATTAAGGCAAAATTTCGAAATTTATTTTGAAACGATGGGTGATTCAATGGTACAATTAGAATGTGGATTAATATAGGTTGAGGTTAATCATAAAAATAGTGTCATCACTACTAGTAGTATAACTAGTGGTAACTTACCACCCACAAATTGAAAAACACAAAAAATTATGAAAAATACTTTTCTGTCTTCTAATTAGCGCTACACCCTAATGCAGTGATTCCCAATGGGAAAGATTTATTGTCTAGGGCGATTTTTAAATTTTATCAAAAAAATAAAAATTCAATTATATGCATTTAATAATATACGACAATTTTACGATAATAAATTTACTATTAATTAACAGTTAAGTAATGATAACCGATATGGATACAAATAAATTTAATTTGTGATAGTTCAATACATATGTATCTGCACTAGAATTAATCTATCAAAAGAGCTTTAGTAGCTTTTTTTGGTCGTCCTCTTGATCTTTTCGTACCAATTTTTCCTTACTTGGCTGCTGGTGGGACTGTAATATACTTCAAATGATTGCATAAATATTGCTTCAGAAAAATTGGGTTGGTGCATGTTCCACTGGACTACTGTTAATCTTATGAAATACTTTATATAATCATTTAATTCTGAAGATCTCATTATAATATGATTATCAAACAACTAGCTTGACTGTTATGTACTACGTACAAACAGCACCTAGCTCTGCTGAAGGCACATTTTTATTATACCAAAAAAATAAATTCATGTTGAAAATCTAACTTAAAAATTCTACTATTTACTATTATCAATCCTTTAAAGGAGTGGTTCCCAAACTTTTTTCAGCTGTAACCATCATATCATATTACTTTAAAGTGAATTATTCCATATTAATTTTTGGTGTGTTAACATTTGCGTAAAGAATTTTAAAATCAATTGTTATCCCATTTTTTTTAAATTATTAGACAAAATGTGTGTATAATATAAAAATAAAGTAAAAACAGTCCAATCCTAAAAATTGTCATAAAGAGCATAAATTCCAGAAAAAATAAAATTATAAAAAACTATTTTGTTATTTTCAATGTGATTATATATATTCAGTACCAATTTAATAAATACTTAAAAATACCAATTGTGTATCAATAATTAATTTTATCTTCACTTCATAAACATTTCAGTCGTATTTTACCATTATTGCAAAGGATTGTAATAAAAATAATAATAAAAAAGTTGTATTACTTTTAGTAATCGTTGTTGTAGTTCTAATTTAAATTTTATACAAAATGTTTTGAAAATAAAAATTTGAAATTTAAAAATTGCGTATCAATGAAAAAAATTGCGAAGGAATAAATTATATAGATTTTCACCCATATTTATTCATTGGAAATGTGTAGACCATGTGTTCCCAAACTCATTTTGCCTACCGCCCATTTTTTTTAGCAATATATTTTTTCAACGCTCTTTTAAAAAAATTTTTGACTACGTCGTATATATATTTAATAATTAAAAAATTGTGTTAATTAAAAAAAATATATATTTATTACTGTCACTCTTTATATCAGTGGATCCCAAACTTACTATAAAAATATCCCCTTACAACCAAAAAATTCATCAACGCTCCACTATATCAATCTAAAATCGTTTTTTGGGTATACAGTGTTTGTATAATCGCCCTTCAAACTGAATTAATCGCCCACTTTGGGAACCCCTGGCGTAGACGTTCAATGCAATTTATTTTAAAATTGTAGGATCAATTTGCATTTTCATTTTTATTTTAATCGAATTATTTGAAAAATTTGGTTGATAATATATTAAAAATTATTTTTCACCGGGAATGCGTAGATTTCTAGTGTTGAAATTTTGTATTTAGATCAACTAGAATAAGCTCTATCAGAATAATTTTTTTTTTAATTTTCGGATTCTTAATTATTTGACATTTTTTGTTTTAATAAAATACTTTGAAAAAAAATATATGAATACTAAAATGCTTTTTTAACCGTGTAATCGTCACTTATGTTTTAACAGGATACAACTGTACCACCTGTAAATTTTTTTAAATTCTAGGGCTGTTTTCATTAAAAAAAGAAAAGTAATTTGGGGTTTTGGCCTTTTTAATTTGGTCTTTTAATTTTTTGGAAAGTATTTAAATTAGTTTAGCACTACAAATTGATACATTTAATTTCATAAGACCCAATAACCAATGTTTTGCTTTATCATGAACATTAATGTTTACATTCGTTACATGGTTATTGTATGTAGCATTTTATTTTAATGGAAGTGTACTCATTTAGGGCTAGGGAATACCTAGTGCATAATTCAATTTGTACTTTAAAATATTTTTATAATTGTTGTTTTTTGTCAGCAGCAAATCTCAGAATAATATTTTTTACGGAAAAATGACTCTTTGGTGGTAAATTATCATAATTATATTTTTTATAAGATTCCTGAATGATTAAACTCTTGGCTATAACATTAATCAAAAATCGCGTAGCATATTATATAAGTTAGAATATGATAGACTATCATTGATAGTATTTTAAATTTAAACTTAAATCATTTATTTGACGTTTTTACAAGGGTACATTATTTTTTAAAATTACATCTAATCTACTGGGTATGTTTTTGAATTTTTTTAAAAAAATATTTGCTGTGACACCCTAGTACACACTGTATTTGACAAAGTACTCGATTTATAGAATAATGGTTTTATTTAAAAAATTTTATGATGCGGCCCGGCCACGTATTTGAGTTTGATATGGCTGTCATAATAGGTACAATTAGTTGACTATTATGCAGTGTTTTCTTGCAGGTCTTCATTTTAGCGAAATTGAAGACTCTTAAATTTCAAGATAATTCTACAATATTTATTTAGATAAATGATAAAGTGAACTTACTGTTTACTTTATGCTACAACTATAACAACTACATATTAATTCAACAAAAAGTAATACATTTTACATTTGTACATTTTATTAAAAAGATTTCAATTTGGAATTTCCAAAATATAAAAACAACAAAAGGTGTCATTTATACATAATCTATGGAAACTTAATATTTTGATTTAATTAAACGCACATTTTAAAATTGGCGCATCTTATGCCAAAGAGACATTTAAGATCTTGAAAGAAAATGGAAAATCAAAATGTAACTATAATATCGTCTGACGAAGAAGAAGAATACATGAAGCACTTGGAAAAGAGTTTTATACCTCTGAGTCTTGGAAAAGAAGACAATAATTGTAATATTGTAAAAAAAGGTAATTATTATTAGGTTATTATTATTATTATTATAAAGGTTATTCTCTCAGAAAGTCTATTGTTGTTTCCTACAATGAAAAACAAGCAATTAGTGTCAACCAGGGAAGCATATTTTCGCCTAAATTTAATAATAGAAGTTTAAAAGCACTGCGCAGTTTTGTCGATAACCATAAAAGAACTCATCTAATAAGGAAAAGAAAAAAAACTACATTCCACTGTATTCCTATAATACGTAAATGTATACAAAAAATACCGTTTTCCTGTAAAAATATAAAAAAAAATGTCAAGCAGATGGAAACACGAGACCAAATACAGAAACCTAAATTTCAAAAACCAGAATTTCAATCAATCTTTATCAAAGAAAAATATCCAAAATCGATACACATTAGCATCGACGGATCTAATGTCGCATACTTGTAATAGTTTATTTCAATGTGATAAATGGGACTTGTTTCATGGTTAAAGTGTTTAGTTGACGGATTTTTCCGTCGGACTTAAATGCTATCCCAGACTTTGAAATTGTGTATTTATTTGAATTTTTATAATAGTAATGATTGTCTTAATTTTACATTTCTAGCTATTCAAACCAACGTTATTTTGATGCACGTGGCATCCTTGAAGCGACACGTTATTTTTATAATTGTGGGCATGTTAATATTAAATCATTTGTCCCGCAATCTCGATTGAATGGATTAGAAAATGAAAACGATAAAATGGAGATTAATAAGGAAAGTATTATACTCATTAAAGAGTTGGAACGGTTAGGTTTTCTTATTCTAACTCCTAGTCGGCGTGTTGGTATGACTCTTGTAAAGTCGTATGATGATCGGTATTTTTTAATTTTATCCATCTTATTAACCATATTGTAGCTTTATTCTCGAATATGCCAAGCGCACTATGGGTCTCGTTCTTTCCAATGATCATTTTAGAGAATTCTATGCTCAAAATTTCGACTATCGTAGTATCATTGAAGAAAGGTTTCATTTATTAAGCTGATTTAGTATTTTCATCATTTTACATTAGAATCCTTCCATATACTTTTGTAAATAGTATGATTCTTGTTCCAGATTATCCATTTACCGATAATTTTGATAATGATCAATTCAGAAAAAACTTTCACTTGTAAATTGTGTACATTTTAATAAATATTTATCTGTCTATGATTACATCTTCTCAACACTAGATTTTTCACTCTAGTTTATCATTGTGCAAATACATTTATTTACTTTTTTACTCCTTTTGATGACATTTGTAAATAAAAAATAATAAACTAACATTCGAGTTTTTTCAAATTATGTGACTTTAATTTTACAATTTATAATATAACGGTAATTCATATTTATATATTCACTAGGTTCATTATTCATTGTAAAAAGTGTATAGATGTCAACTTAATTTGAAGACAGCGTAGGTTTCCATATGTAATTTTATTGATATGCTAGTTTGACTATTGTACTTTGTACAAACAGTAACTAGCTTTGTCGAGTGCGAATGTTTCCATAATTTTTTCTTTTATAATGCATCCTAAATTTTAGAATGTAACAATGTTAGCAAAAATGAAATAAATCTACTAATAAAGTTATATTAATGATAATTTTAAATTTTTGAAATGAGTAATGACAAAAACAGAAGGAATGAATTTTGGAGATGGAAACTAATATTTATGTATTTAAAATATGTTTACGGTCAATTCTAACTTTTTTTGAAATTGAAGGGTGAATTTTTAATTTTAATTCATAAATTTGAAAGATTGTTGATAAATTTTTTTCTATAAATTCTGAAAAATTTAAAAAGTTACCCCAAAAAAAATCAAGACTCAACTGTTCTTTTGACAGTGAAGGGGTTAATTTATGAGATTGAACATTTTTTGGTATTTTAACTTTAAATAACCATTAGCTGTCATTTTTGGTAATATACTTTTCAAAAATGGTAATGCAGTATTCTCGCCAATTCTCTAACTCGCCATTAATTTAAAATATAAACTAAAAGTTTTAAAACCATTTTTCAAAATAAGTTAAGTTATTTTGTATTAAACTTTACAATTTACTTTTTATTGCAATTTAACCTTTGATTTAAATAAAGTGACCAGAAAAATACTTACTATCAATTTTAGTTTATTTGGTGATAAATGTAAAGCAAAAACTACTTATCTATGATAACGAATAAAAATTTTCGGCTTAAAATTTATTCCAAATAAACTAAAAGTGATAGTACGTATTTTGTGGCCACTTTAATTTAAAGGTTTTATCTAACTTATCTATAGTTTTAAATTATCTATCTCGCCAACTTTTTTTAAATCCCATAAATGGCAGGTTATAGAGAGAATACTGTATGTGGTTTCGATTATAAAAATAAAAGTTTTTGATGTTGCGATTGATGATAATGCTCATGATTTAGAAAATTATCCCAAAATGTATGTTTTGTATAAATCTGCGACTTTTTTCATTTAAAAAAAAGTGTAATTTGTGGCTTTGACAATGAAGATGTTATTTTCTGAGGTTGATATTTATGATAATGTTAATAATTTAAAAAACTGTCCCACGATTTATGTTTTTTTAGTTCTTAAGTTAATTTCGTTTTTGACCCTTAAACAATTAATTTTTAAAAATGAAATTTACGATAAAACATCACTCTCAAAAAACTGTGTGAGAAATTGTGTTTTTGAACCACTGTATATAGCTTAGTTTTTTAATTAAACGGTAACACATATCGTCATTAATTTTGTATAAGTAAAGGATGAAATTATCAACGTTCATTTCTAGTAATGTTATTGAAATAATAACATTGAAATAGTAAATGAAATTGAAAAATGTTAAAATTTTCTAATCCTTAAAATTGATTAAAATAATCAATATCTTATCATTTCCATTGTGAATAAGTAGCGCGAAAATGTCATAAATTTAATTTTGTTAATATGAATAACACTCGAGATAATACTCGTGCTGTCAATCCGTTAATTAAAACTGAAATTAATTTGTACATGTACAGATTTTTCTGATTGAAAAATTAATTTTCCATTTTTATTTACACATTAGTTTAACATTAGAACTTGTAGACACGTGAAATTATTTATTTAAGAATTAATGTTTAATCCTGGATTATCGGCTAATAGATAATACATCTCTTTTACTATATACCACTATCCACTCTTGTGTCTTATAATTTTGATGTAATCCTATTAATCAATTGTAAATAAATGTTGAATGATATGAGATTACCTCATAAATATTAGCAAATTCTACAGTTGTTACAATTTTGAGAATCTCAACTGTAACATCCGATTTAATGTACGTCTAAAATTATTAAATTTGCAAATTTTAATCAAATCTAATGAATTCTTGTCAATCTGAGATAAACGAATAAAAGTAACTTTCTAAATTTATATCAAAAAAAATATGTAATCTGCAATGTCCTACATGTAGATATGCAGATTACATCAATTGGAACAGTATGAAAGTTATTTAGAGTAAATTAATGATATGGAACGGATGAGTAATTAGCGCAGTAGAATATTTTATGTTTGTATGATTTAATCACGCAAATCGTAAATATTTTAACGGTTGATGGTGTAATTAATTACGACTGTCAATTTGATTTTTTAATTATATTTGGTATATAATTGACAGTAGAATAACAGTAAACGTGTGGAAAATCAATATTGTGAAACACACAAGTGCTGTAAAAATATGATATGCATTCAATATTTTATTTGATAAACAATAGACGTTTGTAAATTGAGATAAACATATATAGGATATGCCGTATAATAATCGACGTAATGAAAATATTATCAATATATTGGCCTAATTTTTTCAATTTATATTAACTCGTTGCTCATGCAAACTTTTAAAATTTCAGTTATATTTCAATTAATACGGTTAGTTTCCATTATTTCAATTACATTAACAATTTTTAATTATATTCTTGTTTATTGTACAATGTACATTTCAGCGATTTAACTTGTTAATTTTATGCTTGGTGGAATTTAATTAAAATTATAATATTTTCAATTATGGTAATTTTTTTATTTTATTATGGTTCAATAATTTTACCTTTTCATTTTTTGATTAACGCGATTAGTTTCGTTTATAAGGTATTAATAGTAAATCCAAGACATTAATTTACCTAATTAGTAGATTAATGTACACTTGATGAAATGTATTTATATTAATCACTTAAAAATAAAATTAATGTCATAATTATATGTAAATTAGACTATGCAAATGAACCTTGTATTTGAAATGTTGTTCGTCAATTTTTTCATCTTTTTGTTGATATTACAAGTTAACAGCACTCTGCCATGTTTTGGAGAAGGTACGAATGGAAAATGGTTAAGTGGTATCGCGTATAATGAGAATATCTACGAATATTATGTTTTTACTCCACATTTTATTCAAATCTATTCACATCATGACGGTATTTTTTCATTTTTAATATTACGGAATTTTCTAACGTGTCCAATGGACACGATTCATTTATTGGACTGACATTCAGACTCTTTAATTGTCAGTACAAAAGTACCTACCGATGTTTTATTAATAAAATTGTACAATTCTTGTTTTTTAAGTTAATTATAATATTGTTTTAAAAATTTTAAAAAAGATTGGTTGATAACATATTCAAAGTTATTTTTAACCGGGAATGCGTAGGTTTCTGGGGTTAAAAAATTGTGTCTATATAAACTGGAATAAGTTGTATCAGAATAATATTTTTTTAAATTTAAAATTTTTTTTATTTTTAAAATAATTAAAAAAAAAAGAGTAAATATAAATTGATTTTTTGACGTGAAGGATTTATTTTGTTAGTATTAAATTTTTTATGTGTATTTGTAGCGTTGCTATAACCTTATCTGTTATATAACCTTTACATGTACAATGTACATTAGGGTGTTTCACTAAATCAAACTATATAAAACTTTAGGTCAAATTAGGTTTAATTTGGTATAGAAACCACTATGCCGAAAAAAATTTTCAATAAAAATTCGTTTTGAAGTGTCACAGGTTATTTTTATAACCTCATACAAAAATGTTCGATTACAATTAAAACTGAACTTTATTCACTAAATCACTGGAATGTCTTTGTAACTAATGTTAATCGTGCTATCATATTGATTAGTCTGCTCCCACTATATATTTGAAATTATTATTTTTAAATTACGCTGTAGCTTAATTATTTTGATTTTTAAACGTCTTTTTTGAAACACCATAATTTACATATTAATACAGATGTTACTATTAAAACAATCATATCTTCTTAAAATAATCTTCTCCCTCAAAGTCACTTTATAAATAGATTCTGAGAAGTTGAAATAGCATTTCTTATTACTAATAAATTATTATACATATCTCATCACTACAGTGTTAACTGGACAATGCTGTATTAAATGTGATTATTTTAAAAATTCTGGGAATATTAACTTTATATACAGTAAGTAAAGAATATGATGTTAATTTTATATTTTAGGTGTTGATGAACGTCTATATCAATTGGAATGTCTAAACTTTGAAGAATATGAAAAGTCAGATTTAATTCAATATACTTTTACTAATGCTGTTAAAACAATACAATTATATGGAAATATTATGGTTATTCAAGATTATACCTGTATACTATTATTTTTGAAATAATTTTAAATTTTTTTAATGTTTAGTATCGTCATTAACAGTGTTGTTCAAATTCGAAGGTATATATTTTAACATTAAATTAAGTGTTTATTACAGTGTTTACAAATAAATGATTTAATTCAGTGGTTTTCAACCTTTTTCAGTACATGGCCTCTTTAGCTATTTTATATTATTCGTGGACCCCTATTATAAAAAAAATCTTAGTCGTACGCTACCTTATAAATCGATGCTTGTATTGTTTTATAAAATTTTCACGCATAATTGACACCCCTGGTCTTGACACTCATGAGTTACTCAGAGGGATTTTACGAGTAAATTAAGTTGGATTTTTATTAGCTGGTAAAATTACAGTTTCTCCCAATGTGTGAGGTTTACAAGCTTTTGCTATAATTTTTGAAATTTCATAAGAAGCTGTTAAACCTTTATCCTTCTTGATAACTTCATTATTGAAGATATTGTTCATTTTAATCGATTTAAAATTGTCACGTAGTTTTGTAAAATACACGAATGATGGATTTTTTTCGTGCCCCAAATTTTTCTTGTGGACCCCCTAGATATGTAATTTCTCCTGTGGACAACTAAAGGATCCACATGGACCCCCTTGAGAACCACTGATTTAATTAAATATTAATATAATTATAATTTAATAATTAATAATACCGGCTAAATTTGATTTGTATACGATTTATGTTTAAATTTTAAATGTAATTTCCAAGGCATGATGAGTCTTTATTATATTCATTTTTTTAAATTTTAATGATTTCTAACATTGAAGATTTTAATTTCACACATAACAAATTAGATTAAAACTTATACAGAAAAAAACTGTCTAATGATTGTTTTGTTTATTGAAAGAGCTTATTTTTCGGATGATTTGTTGACAAATACACTCTGTCATTTAATTTGTAACAAGTAAAAATGTTGAAGCTAGGAACTGTAACGGTACGGGTAATGCCATGAGATGGGTACCGCCGCTAAAAATATAATTTAAATATGGGAAGATAATTTTAATTAATTAATTAGTGATTGATGCGTATATAAATTTAATATTTTAGTAAACAATTCAAAAATACAAATTTTTCAAAATCTAATTGAACACAAATACATGTCTCCAAATATATCATATAGATATGAATATAAAAACAAAATTGATTATTTTAATATAACAAACAATAATTACATTATCTCTTCTAATCCTCTCATCAACAATTATCAAATTTATCAAACAATTACTCTCAACGAACGTATCTATATGATATTAAAATCAAATTTAAAATCAAAATATAATGATTTCTTTTATGTCTGTGCGGTATGTTTTATTCCATTTTCTTCTGTGCTAACCAACCGGTGTTCTCTGCGAAGATTTTGATAATTATTAGAATAATCGTACAACGTAATAATATTATAGATTATGTGCTGAGCCGAACCTACCGTAATCTGAAATCTCTCTTTGGGCCTCGATTAAAGTTTTGTAAAATTAATAATTGCTTTCTCCAAATTGATCATTTCAAAAATTTAGTTATTGAATATCATAACTATTTTCTGAATTAAAGTTAAAATATCAAATCATGACTCTTGTATACTAACTGACTAGCGACTATATGACACTACGTATCAATTGAGAAAAATTATTTAGGGTTCCGGTCTATTTTTCATTTTCTGGGCGTCGATCTTGATATGTGTTCTGCGAAGTAATAAGGTTGATGAGCACTGTTTTACTCTGATATTATAGATAGTTTAATTTATAATTGACGTAAAATTAGAATTGATATACTAATTTGTTGTTTTAGAATATGTTTGTTACAAATTCACAGACTATTATTGTACATTATACTACATATGTTGATCCTAATAAAAACAAAAATATGCATATCACAAATTGCTTACAATGTACAGGTTATACGGTAGATACCTGTTTTTGGTATAAGAAAAAGGATTTTTACACTGTAAATAGTAATATTTTATACATTTGTATGTAGTTTATAATTTATATATGGTGCGTAAATAGTGTGACCATAAATACGTATTTTTATTTTGGCAAACTGCCAAATACGTAGAAATGACATAACTTTGTTTTATAACTCAATACATTTTTAAATGAGAAGTTTCGTTTCTAGGTAACATAAAATACGTTTTTCTACGTATAAAATATTAGATGCCATACTAGATGCGTGGGCAACCTCCGTTCATTGTCGGGTAAAATATCTGAAAATATTTACCGAACAAATTACGTATAAACTAAACAAATCCTAACAATTTCAAATTCAGCATGTTGCAATCGACGTGATAACAGCTAAAATTATAATATTAACAGCTTAAATCCAAAATGATAATATCGCATTATCTGGAGTTATTATCATATTGAAAGTAATGTCATACCCACCATTGGTTAATTTTGTTACTTAGTGACCGAACCCGAGAGTGTTTTTCACAGCGATGTAATGATCAGGAGTGTTGCATTAAGTTTTATTGTTAAAACCATTCCCTAATTTAGAATGTACAATAATTCCAAATTAGTATTGTAAAGTGAAAATTATGCACTACATGTAAATAGTTATTATTGTCTCTGTTTTTACTTTTCAATATTTCAATAAAGTACATTTTTATAGTATTTTTTAACTTTATTAACTTTATTTTTTAACTTTATTAACTTTATTTTTTAATTTTTACTTTCAATAAATTCAACTTGAATTATTCAAATTAATTTAATGTAACCATTGATATTAATAAAGTTGCATTGAAAACATACATTGGATAAAACACGACGTGGATGCGCGATATCAATGTTGTGACCAATATTCTTTACAGACAACCAATATTTCAAATAGATGAACAATATTGAATAAGCTATCCATTATGATAGTGGTTACCACGACAAAATCATCAATTTTACTGAGCTGTATTCGATTTTGCCAACTACAAATTGTATTTAAAATGATGGTTGTCTATAATGAATATTGGTTACAACATTGATATTGCGCATCTACGTCGTGTTTTATCCATTGTTAATTAATGTTATAATCGTAAATTGTGTTTTTGACGCTGAGAATGTCTATTTCAGAGATTTGAATGTATCCTATTACAGTTGATTTTAAAAATTACTTAATATTCATATTTTAATTACTGTCATTTTTAACATTATTATGAACAAAAACACAAATTCATTTGTTATAAATTATAATCATTCTAATTTAATGTGTATTTGGCAAATACTGTTTGGATAAGTGATATTTCGATTCCTCCGAATCGAGAATAGTTAGAAGTTTTCTAGTAGTTAATTTTAAAGAACCGCGATTGATATGTGCATTTTTAATGTTTTGTTAATTACACACTTTTTTAATTTTGCAAAGCCAATCACTAATAATACCATAAATAAACAGAATTTTTAATGGAAGATGAGTGAATGGACTAGTTATTTGCATTAGTGTATCGTTTCTTTGATAATCAGATTGTAAGGCAATACATATATTAATCATACATATAGTAATACATGTATACTAATCATAGTAATTGTAATAGTAAAATTGTACAAATACACATTTAAATATTATTTATTATTATATTAATGTTTCTAATGAGGAAGATTTCTGAAATAGTCTGAAATAGAAATGGAATAATCTCTGAACTGACACTTTCACTGTAAAAAAGGCATTTAACAGTTTGAAATGAATTATAACTACATAAAATATATATGCGACTGAAGATAAACGTTATGTAAAAAAAGTAAAAATGGGTATTTTTCATGAAGCACCACTCAATGTTTTGTTAAGCCCCACTTATGGAATCTATATTTAAACTCCATTATGAATTCTGGTCAATGATTTACATCATAAATGTGTTAATTATAGTATTGTAGGTATTCATTGTTCTACTGTAAAACCTTGCTTATATGGAGGAGTATGCATCGACGATGTTTCTAAAGGATACATTTGTCGTTGTCCAACGAACTATTTTGGGTATAATTGTCAAAGAGGTATAATGTTGATATATTTACTAAAATAACATTTTTATTCAGACATATGTGATAATGGTCCATGTATGAATAATGGGACATGCATTGGGTTAGAAAATGAATACAAATGTGAATGTAAAAAAGAATATACTGGAATTCGATGTCAAGGTATTAATTAATTATCTATATTTATCTTGGTGGTACTTGGTGATATTTATATTGCTACAGCTAATAACATTAATATATTAATTTAAGTAGTCCCGTGAGCGACATAACCTGTCTTATTTAAACATTTGACCACTTAGTTGCAATTTTACCTTCTCTGGTCGACAGTATACTTCATTATTTTAACGTATTTTTTACAGGATCTCATATTATAAAAAATGAATTAATGAAATCTTATTAAACCTTTTAATTACAGACTATAGATTTTAATTTGGGAATTTTAAACTTATATATCGTTACATATTTTTTTGGCATTTAATTTGTGACAAATTTAAGCATGACATTAATCACTTAAATCTTAATATGTCGAAAAATAATGAAATTATTTATCCTTTATGTATATAAAATATTTAATTTAATTTATAGAACAAAACAAGTGCTTTAATGTAATATGTTTATACGGGGGAATATGCAAAACAATTAAAACATATACAAAAACACAAGGAGTGTGCATTTGTAAACCAAATTATGTTGGCAAATTTTGTGAAAACGTCGACAATGATATGATTCCACACGATATCACTGCGCTCCATTTAGTGAATGCAAACAATATTTTACCAATTTATAAAAACCATAACAATACCTCTTCATCTTATAAAACTAAATATAGTCTCTATATTATTATTTCTGTAATCTTTATTAATATCATGAGTTCATTTGGATTCTGTTACATTATCAAAAATGGAAAATTTACAAAAAATGATAATAAAAAGAATATTTTGTGCAAAAGAAATTCTACCATTAGTTGTAATTCTTGTTTAATTGTTAAAAATACGAAATTGAATTCAAATCGAATTTCATCTTTTTCTACATTTGATTTTGCAAATTTAAAAAAATAAATATTATTACAATGCTACCTTATGTATTAGAGAGTCACAATTATGTGAAAAATTGAATGATCAATGATCATTGATCAATTTATTTAACATTTCGGAAATCCATTATCATAATTTCTTTAAAAGTATTTTTTTTTCATTGAGATTTGGTCAAAATTGATTCTTCCTTTCGAATTAGGAAACTTACATTTCACATGCTGCTTTGTAAGATAAAACCAATTTATTATCGAGTTATATGGAACGAACTCCAGAGTCAAAACTTCCGCTTAACGAACAATCACTAGATTTGTATATGCTGATAATTATAATTTATGAAATAACTTAGGTACTAAGGTGTAAAAAAACAAGTATACAATTCAAAATAAAAT
>LWCA01000629.1:0-21682 GCA_001642005.1 Intoshia linei | reverse complement strand
AATTGTTGGTCGAAGGTTAACATTCTGGACCTTTTATCTTTTACAAATTTTATTGCTTTTTCAATTTTTTTAGTTTCGTCCATCTTTAAAATCAAAGATATAACAATAAACTTTTTGCGATAATTATATTTTTATATGGTAACGTAAAATTTTATAGATAAATTTTGGTGACATAAAAATATAATTATCGCAGTAAATCTCAACCTACGCACATATTTTCATTTGCGATGCCCATATAAATTAAATTTTCAAAGTATTACATATATGGCTTTTTAAATTTAAAGTGCATTTATTTTTGATATTACTCGACTGTGTCGCGGACTGTTAACAAATATATGTAACTAGCAGGTCGATAAATAGTATTATTATAAGATTTCTTCACTATGATACATATTTCTTAAATACTCAATTTTTCGCGTATACACTTAAATCCATCCTTACTACGTGTACATTAATTTTGAAAACATAACAATATTTTTAATCGATGTACTACTTATTTAGATCAAACATTTTATTTAGGTTATAATATACTAAATATATGACGATAAATATAAAATTTTTACAATTATTATAATCTATTGAACAACACTGTAAGAATTCCGTCTTCTAGTATCAACATCATCTAAACAGTACCACAATCCATTCCAGTAACAACAAAATATACATGGCACTGAATCCAAAAACGTATATTTGTTTGTGGTTAATGAGCTTAGTGATTGTTTGGAATTTGTTTTATCGACAATTCTATTATTTTTTATTTCTACATAGTATTGATTTAAAAACGCTGATTTATTCTTGTCTTCTATTACACTAGTTTTCGTAATATTATTTAAAACCGATGTAGTATGACATTCTTTCGTACACGTATACGTTTTATAAGTGAATTCAGTTATTACGTTAAAAGAAACATGTTCCACATCGACTATTACTCTCTCTTTGATTTCACAGAAGATGTTCTTCAAATAGTTTTTGAACATGATACAGAGGATTTTTTTGATGATAAATTTGTGTAAGTTGTCTTGACACACATAATCATATTTTACTAATATCATAGTAGTGCTCATTAATAATGAGATCGTGCGTGAGCAATCATGCTGGTTATTTACGGGATTATCGCTGGTGATCAACGTCAAGTCTGAGAAGCTTTTTTTGGTTATCTCCAACTCCTCGGCCGTCAGCATCCATGGTAGTGTCACCCTGGTTATTCTGATATTTTTTTTAGTGTTTATTGCACAATGCTATGTCATTATAATGCAATATATCATTTTACTTTAAATTCAAGGGAAATATTGTTCTAAATATGGATTTAAACTCTCTCAATGTCAAATTAAATTTTGTGCGGCCATAGTATCAATGAGTAAAGTATCTTTGCGGCTGAATTGATGGAAAGTTTGTACACCCCTGCACTAGACCAAGGGGTATGATTAGAACCTAGACCAACTTGCAAAGATTCCCGCTGAGACAAATAGATAAGTAATGTTTGCTTGTATGTTTTAGAATGAAAGTGGATACATAGATCACCTGTGTAATTAAAAATTAGTTCATTTATTTCTATTTGACATACATTTAAACTACATTCTAGTTTTTGAATGGACGACCTAGGAAATCTCCTGTATCCCATTATTTTCATTACTTCGTTAACTACAGAAACAGTACAATAAATGGAATATCCAAGTCTTTCAGATATTTGTATAACATCCGACTGAGACATATTTTTAGGATAAAGCAACTTTGAATCACTTTTCATTGAACCTGATGTGAAGTTAAATTCATCGGAACTATCATATTTACTAATACCCTTAATTTAATCAGAAGTATTATAGTAATGTATGTCAGCTTTAGGTAGAGCTTTAAATTTTTTTTCATTTAAGTTACGACAGTCTATATACTCTATACTACAATTTGATTTTCTGTGTAGATTGTAAAATTGCCGAGTCAAAATTGATTCAAATATTTTTGGTTCAGAGGAAATGTCGAATAATTTTATAAATTTTTCATATTTGCAATGTCTTATGTTTTGATTCTTTCTTGTTATTAATTTTAATAATCTACGCTTTATTGAACTCTTTGTAATTGTTTTAATTCGACATTTTTTTTATAAAAATATCAATTCATCAGAAATCAAATCAATTTGATTATTAACGAACCTGGTAGTATGCAACAGAAATGCATATCTTTCTAAGGTATTAATTTTAGTTGCCAATCGAGATAAATAACCTAATTTGTTCATTGTTTCATAATACTTTTATAATAAAATAAGTTAAATAAAATTGTTAAGCTAGTAACAGAATAATTGTAATAAAAAATAAACATCATTGTAGTGTAGTCTAAGCTGTGTTAAATAAGCCAAGTTATTTAGGATTTATTTCAACCATTTAATTATTATATTACAAATTGGTTTCTACAATAAATTAGTTATCGATCAATCTGGTTTCTTAGCGATCGCATCGCTACATATCCCAACCGAAACGAAATTTGCCGGTTCTGAGATTATTGATTCTGCATTGCCGAGCCGTATGGGCGTTGTTACCGCTTTTAAAACGAGATTTTTCCATTTGAATCAGCACCCAATATTTGCAAATTGTCTTTTCCGTAACTAGTTGTGTTTACGATTTGCCGCCTATCATTTGTTTTGCGTTTGTTTTTCCGAACAGCTTCGCTACAGTATATCTCAACCGGATAGGGACAATTCGCCGAAAATTTATGAATAAATATTAAGATAAATTTAATGATCTTTTATAGGAAGTGTCTATTTGCAGCCGGCTACGGCTATTTTAAAATGTTATTCGCAGCCGGATAGTGTAGATTCAGTTTAAATATATTGAAATTATCGTTCACACATGGCTGATTTATATAGATTTAATTTTACTTGGTTAAGAGTCTTGAATCAACATTATATATAATTAATATAAAAAATTTACACTATCCGGCTGCGAATATTAACGGCCCTTTTATAAATAAATTTATTTACATTTAAAACAAGTAAAACTTTTAAGTGCATTGAAATAATTTTCTCCTTTCTTAAAATTAGTTCCTGTTATTTCAATTCCTTTACCCGCTTTCCTTTGTACTACATTAAAATAAAATTGTAGTTCCATATTAGAAAGAGTTTTAATAAGAATGGCAAGATTGGGATGAACAACAGAAAAATTGCTATTTAAAACCTTATGCCATGATTCAATAACATTTGAAGTTCTAGGAATTGAATTGATGATTCTATTAAAACATGACCAGAATCTTATATCATAACTAGGCCTGTGTGGTTCATTGAAAGGGATGAATTGCTTTTTAAAGTACTTAAAAAAATTTTCCAAATTTGAATCATTTTTATCCTGTGACTGATAATTGAAAAATATTTTTTCAGAATATATCAAAACGTCATTTTCAGGAATAAAAGACAAGGTTAAACACCTCTTAATAAATTGATATTGCCAAGCCTTTTCTTTGTAAGCTACAGCTAATTCTTCATTTTGGACACGTCTTCAAATCATTTGTCCGAAGCGGAAATTACAACCGGAAACTTTAGCTGTACCAAATGATAACGTCAAGGCATTTATTAATAATTTTTCAAAATCAACTATAATATTTTCTGGAGTGAAATTTGATAGTTTTTCAAGTCCAGTAAAAAAATCTTCATAACATATTTGTCTTTTATTGGCTAAAAAACCATGAGCACAAGGACTAAATTTTCCTAAATACTTTCCCATTACTGTTAATATTTGTTCAAATCCATTTGGTCTACTCAAAAAAGTACTATCTACAACCCAAATTTTCGATTTTTGTAAAATTTTTCACCTCTCATTGTTCCACAAACTTTTAGGAATGATGGGAATCGATGGAATAAATACTGGAATGTCTTTATTTCTTACTCGATTTACAGTCTTAACTAATGAATCATCTTTCGGAAGTTTTTGAATAACATCATCAGATACGCTTTTAATGGAATTCAATACAACGTTTAGTGATTTATCCATCGATTCCCTGGCACTATTTTTAAGCTTACACTTGAGTTCGAAAGATTATATGAAAGCATTACTTTCAGGTTGGTGATTGTGGTTAACTCTTCTAATAATATTATGTTGCTCGTTAATAATTAAAGCACCTCTACAGGATCTTTTTCTGCATCTCCATCGTGTTTTTTGATTGTCTGTTAATCTGTCTTTGTTGTACATATGGTTTTCATACAAAAGAATGTTATCTCTGACTTTTAAGAAATTTAAATTCAATCATTTTGATGGTAAAAAATTAATTAAATGAACATTTGTTTATTTTTCGAGGTATAATTTTCGGCGAGTTTCGGACAACTCGCTTGTAGACGAGTTGTCCGCTTGCCTAGTTGTGTTTACGATTTGCCCCCTATCATTTGTCTGGCGTCTGTTTTTCCGAACAGCTTCACTACAATATATCTCAACATTATCAATTATTTTACCGGTAGATACGCGACATTTTCCCCTAATATCAATAGGTAACAATAATTTTATTACGGAGATTTTAAATTCCAATCTTTATTTTGATATGATGATTGATATCAAACTTCTTTATTATTCTCTTTATCTTGATGGTCCACTTTATTTTGAATCAAATGCTTTATATTTCATTCTTTACTATCAAACTCTTTCTGTAACAAATGGCATTCTTTAGTTAATAAATCACGTTCCTTCTGTAGAAGTTGACATTCTTTCTTTCAATCATCCCAATCTTAAAATCATTTGTCTGGCGGGTTTTTCCGAACAGCTTCGCTACAGTATATCTCAACATTATATTTTCATCATTCAACTTTAAATTTCTATCTCCAATCATTATAAAACATTCAAAATGGGCAATGCAACTTTCCACGTTTTGTCTAAATTGACCATAATCTTTTAAAAGTTATGAAGGAGGTTAAACTAACATTTTTGTAGATTAATTAAATTTGAAAATTGTTTTTGAAATTTTATATCAATTATATCATGGATTGGCAATTAAACCAAAAAAATGTAGCATAGGAGCTGATAAAATTAATTACAAAACATTACATGTTCACCTAGTAAAAATAAGACTTTTGACATAGTTTTGAAGTTGAGTTTATATTTACAAAGATATAAATCATCTATGTCCAATTTTAATTCTTGAATTGAATTGTATTTTTTGTCTTGGTAATAGTTACTCATGTATCTGGAAAGATGGTAGTCTGAAGGTGCAATGTCTGGTGAATATGTTGGGTGCGCTAATACTTCATAATTCAAGTCCCTTCAAAAATTACGAGTCTTTTTAGAAGTATGTGGTTTAGCATTGTCATGATACAATATTATTTTACCCCTATTGAACATTCTAGTATTTTTTATTTCGATAGCTAGGTTCAATTTTTCAAATTGTTCACAATATTTATCAGAATTAATCGTTTCATTATTTTTAAGATATTCATAAAACATTACGTCCTTAATATCCCACCATAACCTTTTTTCCATGAGGGAAGGTTTTGGAGTACACAACTGGTTGTTATAAAATGTAATAATAATATTAATTTAATAATAAAATCAAATTTATATATACATTTTTCAATTATATTTAATTTAGGATGAAATTAGTTGTACAGCTCAAACCCTATTAAGACATTTTTATGCAGGAAACTTCCAAGTTATTTTTGGATTAGAAAAAGATGACGATGGTGCCACTTTGATTTTACGATGATTATTTTAATTTAGATATACTAAACTGTTGCAAAATTAAAAACAATGTACTAATTCGACCTTCTATGAAACTAAATGTAATAGAACCAATCATTAAAGAAGAAAAAAAGAACAAGACAGATGAAATTGTTCCACTTTTGGAAAGTCAAATAATTGTTTAATATAATTGTAATTACATTTTTTTGTTGAATTTAGAGTAAATTGTTTTTAAATTTGATAATTGAATTTGACGGTTTTTTATAAAATAAACAAAAGTACCAATGGCTAACCCATACCACGTGAATACATATTCCAAGTGTCTGTTGCGTAATTTTGTCAACATTTGGGCTCCAATTGGTTCAGTTTCACAATATTCTAAATATTTAAAAGATGAAATTAACGTTCAATCTTGAATTTTTAAAATAAACTACCATCGATTTCGATGTACATTTGTTCGGTTTTTAGTTTTTTGGAAATTTCAGATATGATTCTAAATGTCCAAATATTCGATTCTGGGTTATTATATGTTCCGCAAACGCTCTACAATTTAAAAAAACATAAAAAGTGACTTAAAACCTTTTGGCTGCCACGAATTCTGCCAATGAATTTTACTTTATCCTTGTTCTATCATGTGGTAACAAATTATAAATAAATGTACTGTACTATAAATTTTGCATGGTTTTTTTGTTTACAATTTTCATTTGATATCCAACCTCTATTTACAATAATTCTGCGTCTATCAATCAATTATGAAATTAGAAATATCTAAACCCGTCATCTGTTTGAAAAGCATTGATTAAATGGCCGCCAATTTTTTTTTTTTCGTCCGAAAATTCTTCTTCCATGGTTTTATATTTTAAAAATTTTGGTTTCATTATTATTGCATCAACATCATAAACAAAATGTCCGGATATTGGCACACGGGTCAGATCATATTTTTCTTGATATATCCTAATAAAAAATGTATAGATTAAATTTTATATGAGTTGCCACTCGTATTTAATCATACTCTGGTAGACTGTCTAATATGATTTGACTTTTTTCCTTCAAATTTTTAATTAAATTTTTCTTCCATTGTAATCTATGCACTTGCCAAGATCCCAAACAAAAAAATGTGAATGGTACCAACTAATTGATAATAAATTGTATTAAAATACTTGGATACCAGCAAGCTTGTGTCCTTACCGAAATATCTTTTAAAAAAGAGTCTTGAATTGTTCATCAACTTTATTTTAAAAGAAATATCCAAAATGTTTAAATATTTTTGAACTTTAGGTACCCCTGCACAATATAATACGATTGTCGAATCCAATCAGACCTGTAACTATCAAATGGACCTTAACTTTACTCTTCCATGCTTGTAAAACTTGACACCTTCAAATTGCCCATTTTACTGGCAAATTTGGAATTCAGTTTGCGACGCCAATATTTAAATTAAATTATGTAGTGATATAAATATATTACAAGTCTATTGTTATATTTTTATGACAAAAATGACGTAAAAATCCTAAAATTTCTATAGTATTAATATTCCATATTAAAATATTACACGTTTAAAAAATGTCTGAAAATTTCGACATAAAATCTACAATATTTAAGTTAGAAAAAAAGATTTTGACTAGTATGGCAACAAAATCAATCATTACGGCACTTTCAAGCGAAACTGAGACAAAATTTTTGAAATCATTATACGGATTGATAAAAATGGACACTTCAAAAAAACGTGCTGAAAAATTGATAAGAAATATTATAAAAATTTCACTAAAATACACACTAATAGTACGCAACGGAGGTAGTAATGTGAATAAATTCAATACTCAAGAATTGGAAAATATTGAAATGTTGCAAGACAGATTTAATAGATTAATTCTGACTTTGTTAACATATTCTTCAATTCCATACACTTACGATGAAAGATATTTAATTAAAGAATTAAAAGATACTGAAAATGTGCTTTTATTTATCATTGAAAGGCATGTTACCAAAAAAACAATTTCTCGTATTCAAGATACTTTCAACTATTTTACATCTAGTCAGTTTTTTTACAAATTATACCGCACAACCGACAAAGAGATTCAAGAAGATGTAAAGTATCAAAATTATGTCAATAAACTTGTAGATTCTATGAATCATATGATGGATAGTTAATAAATTTATTTACATTTCATAATTAAGAAATTTTGAATAATAGTATGGCCGAACATCCACCGAAAAACATGTACATGTGTTTACAAGCCATAATTTCATAACCATACCCTTCTCCAACAACAACTTGCCACGACGGTCCGAATTTTTTGTCCATTACTTCTTTGATCATTTTAGCAGCGTTCTAAATTTTTATCATAACAAATAAAATGTATACCTCATTGTTGTTTAAAAATTTTTCTGAAGCAGTAACACACAATTCCATTGCTTCACTTTGCATTTCTTCATTCATGTCACTACTCTAATAAATCTTAGTTTTATTTGTACTTTTTACGTACCATTATGAGAGGATATGTATGAACTATTTTTTTAAAAGATTCTTTGCCTTTATCTACAACGTCAGTCATTATTAATAAATACAAAAAGTAACTCGGAAACGCATAACAATTTAATATACACATTTTTCATTTATATACAATTTACTGTTTAATTTTTCTTGAATTTTGTAAACATTTTTGGATCCGCATCCAGTAAATCTTGAAATTTTACAGAACATATATTTTTCATGTAATATACATTTTTTGTACATATTAACGTGTCGTACACTACATAGTCAGGAGTTTTTTTGTTTATAAATAATGTTGAGGAAGGATGGAACAATACAGGTATTGAATTGTAGAACTAAAATAGCATATTAGTCGTTACATTTAATCGATATTAGTTGACATCAATACATTATTTATAAATAGATTAGATTTTTTTAATTTTTAGTTTTGGATAGTAAAAAAGTATTGTCTTAGGGGTCAGTAGTTGACAACTTTCTTCAACAATTGTTCCTTAAAAATGATAAAATTACTGTTTTATAACTTTTATCCTTTTGACGGTAAGCCGAATTCAAATACATTCCCATGCATATATATTTTCTAAATTTTAATAATATAGAAAAAGAAAAATCAAAAATAAAAAAAAATTTTTACCAAATTATATACTAAGATTCGAATAGGATAGGAACAATTAAATTTTTTTAAATTAAAACATTTTTAAAAACAAATTTACTTTAGCTGGTATAAAAAATTAAAAGTTAAAAGTAAATTGTTATTTCTTCAATCGGAATTATACCTTAACGTCGCAGATAATATGCAGAACTGAATCAATCAAGCTCGAGGCTACCCGAAAATAAAAAATAAGACAAAAAAGTTTTACAAACGATACGAAATTTATATAGTCCTAACCACTTATCCATGGATCTTGGCTTTAATTTTTCAATTTAAAACACATTAATTTAAGTTATAAATTCATGATTCATAACTTATACTCAAGAAAATATTTTTTTAATTCTTAATTTAGAAAAATGAGACCCCAGTTTTAACAAAATTTCGTCGAGGCCACCGAAGAGAGTCTGGGGTACAGAAGGTTCGGCACTGATTACATGGTTCGATTTTAAAACGTATAGATTATATAGATAATCCATTGACAAAATCAAAAGTGTATTGATTAGATCAGGGGTGCACAACGTGCGGCCGTGGGCAATAAATTTGACCATAATGCAATATATCATTTTACTTCAAATTGAAAAGTTAAAATGAGATTTTATTCAAGGTTTATTTAAAGTATTTTAATCAAAAAGTTACATTCTTGACGTTGCCCCAGTTTCTCAAATGTTAGCAAAGGGCACACAAAATCAAGGCAGTCACTGATATCTTTTTTTATGTCTTCCACTCTAAATGTATCAACAAATCGGTTTTTAATAAAACTTTTCTGTTGTCCAATTATTATTTATTATTTACCGAAAAATTAATGATTAATGTTTTTTCAAAAAAATATTAGTAAAAGGAGATTTTTCAATTTTTTTTAAATCAGGTTTTTTCTTTTGGAATCAGATAGAGTAGTTTTTATTCTAAAACTTTGGTAAAAATATATTTTTAAAAAAAATATTGGTAAAAAGGGGTCTCTTCATTAAGGGTTGTTAAAATTTTGGTTTTTTCTCATAAGATTATATTAAATTAAATAATTTAATGAAATATGTTGAAAATTGTAGATTCGCCTACAATCATCTAAATTTTCGTATTCCCCTTGGGGTGACCAGTCATCCTCATGAGAAGCACTGCATTAATCCTACTATTGCTATTTATTCCGATTCAGATAAATGACAAATATGGTGTTAATTTATATGAGTGAATTAAGGATTAATTTTAATTGAAAATTATTAATAAATACTGGGTCATATTCAAATTTAAAGAAAACTATTTTATTAGACCTAAGATTTAGGTCCAGAGTAAACTTTCTCAATGTCGAAGTAAATTTTGTGCGGCCGTAGTATCAATAAGAAAAGTAGCATTGTGGCTGAATTGGTGGAAAGGTTGTGCACCCCTGGATTAGATCATTTCAAAAATTAAATTAACATTATAAACCTGAAAATAGCAAGTAAAATATGGAAAAATAAATTTAAATGTAAACCCAGAAATAATAATATAGAAATTTACGCCAAATCGTTATTTTGTCCCAAGCAATCTTGATTGACTTTCTTTTGATAACATTCCTGAAAAATGTTACATAGTTGATTGTAAATACTGTCAACATTTAGCATTGTTCGTTCAATAATTAAGTGTCTATCGCACCATTTCTATATAGAAAAAATATAACAAATTATTGTGAATATTCACATTCATCTTCCACAACCAGAAACCAAACTACTGTACCCTGATACACATTAGAGCTTACTTTGACAAAATTTGTGTATAATGGCTCTAATTTCTCCAAATTGAGTAGTTAAAAATTTTATTCTTCAATGTCATAACTATTTTGTGTTAAATTAAAATGTCAAGTCAAGAGCATTCCAGAGGTGGCTGGGTCTACTAAAACACGTATTGTTTATAACATTTTTTACGTCTATTTTTAATTTTCGGGTGATTTCGAGTTGAGTAGGTTCGGTTCTGATCTCACGGTCCATTAAAAAAGTAAAATCACTGATTGGTAACACTGGCCTAAAATTTAGAAGACATGTATAAAAACCTTTTGATCTGAAGTATTTTTAAATGCCACAAACATGCTTAATATGGTAAGTAAATCATCATCACATCCAAACTTTTGATAATTAACGCAGTTTCTTTTCTTAAATAAATTTTATAAAAAAAAAAATAAAAAATTTACTTTATAAACAAACATTTTACCATCGGCGGATAATAAAGCTATAACTGCTATGATTGAACAACTAAAATCAATAAAGTCAATTTAAAATTAATTATATTACATTAGATGATTATCCTTTGATAGAAATATTATTCTGGAATATCGTGGATCTATCGGAAATTTAGCCATAAAAGCTCCATTTTTAGAAATCTATCAAATACAATTTAATAAAAATATATGCAATAATAGTACAGTGGTTTCTGTTCAATATGAATTTCATGGAAATAAAAGTTAGATTTGTATAGTATTTATTATAAGAAAAAATTTTTAATATGAATTTCATTCAAAATAAACTATGAATATGAATTTGTGTAAACATAAATTTGTATTAATTTTCTATCACGTGATCTATAAATTACAAAAAAGTAACCATTCAATATGAATTTGAATTTGAAGAGAAAAAGACAAGATTTGTCAATAAATGATGAAATAAAATTGATTAAATTGTTTGACGAATATTCAAATCGGTCTCAAGAATATTTAGCCACCAAACACTCAATTTCAGTAGGTTTGGTAAATAAGTCGTTAAAGATCGTGACAAAATCCTTAATTGTAATAATTTAAATCAGAAGAGACAACCTTGCCTAAGGAAATCTATGAAAATTGAATCAGTGATGTATCTATGGTTTCAACGTCAACGGACATTAAGTATAAGTGGCACTATATTGAAAGAAAAGGCGCTAGAAATTGCTATTCTTTTGAATTTGAACAATTTTAAAGCCTCTACTGGTTGTTTAATTTCTTTTTTTAAGTAGAAATTCCATTAAATCAAAAAAAATTGTAGGAAAATCAAAATTAGTAAGCGAGTCAAAAATAAAAAGATGGAAATAATTATTTTCTGAAGCTGTAGAAAAATATAGAAATGATGACATATTTAACTGTGATGAAACGCGATCTTATAAAAAAAAAAATATACATTTGTGTTAATATTCACTTCATTCTTAATTCATATTCATATTGTACAACCAACTCTATTATGAATATTCTAAATATCCGGTCCCTTGAAATTCAGATTGTACAGAAACCACTGTATATCAGTTTTTTCCCAAGCTTAAAAAGAACCAAAAATAATTTTAATAACATTAATGGTTGCAACCCTTACATAAAATTGAATGTCTGTGTTCCCTACTATTTAAAAACTAATATTTCTAGACATTTTAAGTAAGATTTGATTGAATAAATAAACTTTTCAATAATATTCTATAAATTATTAATTCACTCATGTTTACCCAATCATCTAAAAATGTTGTATTTACACCTCAATAAAATTATTCACCCCTTGGGTGACTGGTAACTGTAACCACAGAAGGACATACTTATAAAATAGAAACCTGTAAATATTTAGAATAAAATTGAATGTATACCTTAAATTCAAAACCACTGGATATTGTAACTTTTTCAATAATTTTCATATAAAGTAAATTCATTAATGCATTATGCATATTAAAATGAAGAGGACAGTTTACAAATGGAAATTTATCAGGTCTGGAAATACCAAGTGCAATCATTTGAAAAAATACATTTTCAAGGGCACATGTTGTAATTGGAGGAACAGGTGTACTATCTAGGTTTTCATATTGCAACTCCGTGTACATTCGATAACAAATACCATCAGAAACTCTACCAGCTCGACCAGATCTAAAAAAGACAATTATAAAATAAAAAAATGTATACCTTTGAATAGCTTGGGCCTTAGATAATCTTAAAATTTGAATAGTTTCAATCGAAGTATCAGTCGTAAAAGGAAATTTTAAATCTGAGCGTTCAGTTCGTCTGCTAAATAAACATTACATTAAATTGCCAACAATGTAGAACCTACATTGTAGGTTTTCAATTTACATGACCACGTTGATCAAGTAATTCTCAGAGGCATAGGTAAAATTGTAAACAATTTAACCTAAAGCAAATCTGTGAAAAATTGTCAATTATTATAATTTTAATTTTACGTGTTTCGAGAAAGCAGGTATCTAAATTAATTAATTAAAATGAGTTAAAATAAAAATTACTTTGTTTTAAAAAATCCACAATCAATTACATATTTAACATCCGGAATTGTTAATGATGTTTCAGCTATGTTAGTTGATATTATAACTTTTCTCATATTCTAAATGTAAAAATAAATCATTACAGAAAATGATTTCGCATCAATCTAAATTTGATTCATAGACCTAACGCTTGGTGTTGGTAATAACTGGAAGGAAAAATTTAAAAATTAATGGTGGATTAGAAATGTCTTAAATATTAATGTACTTTTATTCAATTTTTTCGATAATAAAAGATAAACCACTACTGAAAAATTAAAATAAAATATTGAAATAATGTAAAACAGTGTCTACGGTTCTTTTTAAGTCGATGAGTCATGAATCATTACCCAAAGGTCATGTTGCCTGATTATGAAATTATAAATTAAAAAACAATCAATAATAATTACATTTGGAGCTTTTTTGAAAATCATCTGTTGTTGCTTAGGTGGTAAATTTGAATATAGAGGCATGGGTAATAACTTGCAAACGTCTAAAATGTATTGAAAAGTTATTTTAAAATCAACATTACTGTCTGGTAAATTTCTGGTCATTTGTCTGATAAAACTACAACTAGCTTCAATTTCTTCATATCCCGTCAAAAATAAAAGAATAGCTCTGCTAAATAAATATAATCATATACTGTCAAGTAATATTTTACTTGTCTCTAGCAGAAGCATTAATTTGAAATACTGAAACCAAACAAGAATATAAATAGTCTGAAATTTCGTTTTTTGTGTGCATAATCTAAAATATTCATTATATTATAAGATTTTGCCAGGAAAAGTTGCGAATTTAAGAAAAAAAATCTGTTAACCAATAAATTTTTTCTGTGTGTAATGTAGCACGTTTTTAATTTTTTTAAAAAATTCTGTTATACATTGTCATGCAATTAGGGTGTCATGCAGTTGCCGCCAAAATTTTAGATTTTGTTCCGTTTGAAAAAAATTTTAAACAAAAATTATTTTTTAAATATTTAACATGTAAATAAGCAGAATATCATGCTACACTAGTATCTGAAAAAATTCATAGTATGTTACTACAACAACTGGTTTAATGTATTTTACCCGCAGTAAGGTAAGATACTTTATCATAAATACAATACGTACTTAAAATTAACTGTACATTGAATATTACCAAATGAAAATTACCCTGATACAATGTTTTCTTCCAGGAATTTTAAAAATAGGAGCATTATTAAAAAATGTAGAAAATGCTGTAGAATCCAAAGTAGCTGACATAATGATAATCTAAAATAAAATAAATCTAATTTTACAATTTCTAAATGTGATTCTAAATTCTATACGTAGTTCATATATTTTATGATACCGGATAATGTGTTATGATAACTTTTGGACATATAGTAATTAAAAATAAATAATATAAATCATATCTACGTCTTTAAAATTTAAAAACATTTAAATCAGCGGTTCCGAAATGCAGACGCAGAGACCACTACCGGTCCTTATCAAAAAAGTAATGTAGTGATAATATTTTGGCAATGTTGCTTATAAAATAGATTAATAGTAATTGTATAATTTATTCTGAAATTACCTGTCTGTGGTAAAAATTTTTGGAACTTTGTCAAAATACCAAAAATGTATACCTTTAATATATTTTCCTGGTTTTGTCGTTTCAATTGAATTTGTTTCAATAAACCCATTAATATATCTGTATACACTGATCTTTCATGTGCTTCATCCAATATAATATGAGAATAACTAAATTAAATTAATTATGATTCAATATTAAAAAATTTAGCAAATTATAAACAATTATTGTATATAATGCCGGAAAAAAGTCTTGACCCATCAATTAATGTTTTAGAATTTGATGAATAACTCAAAAATTAGTGAACTGATTTTAGTAATTTAAAAAAATAGTCTTAAAGTCCTACATTAAAAAAAATCTGGCAAATGCAATGCAAGATATTCTTAGAAATTCTCATGAAGCGATTACGTTAAAAGAATAAGGACTCAGAAAATAAAAAGAAGCGTACATTGCAGCACTACCTTATCACTCAAAACTTGTGTATAACTTGCATATCGAAGATACAAGGAATATTGGTCGTCGGTTAATTTTTTTAATTGGAAGATAAATACTCCTTGTGACGTTAAGTCAATTGCGTTCGAAGAGATTCCTGGAACCAGTGATAATATACAACTAAAACTGAGATATGGAAATTTATTCGATATTTTCAAAATTATTTTTGATAATCAATTTTTTGATAGAATATCAGAAAAAACCAACCTATATGCTGAATCTTTCCATAATGACACATACAAAGAAACTAATTGTAAAAAAATGTTAATTTATATAACTATAGTTATACAGTCTAAGTCCATTATAACGAAACTAATCTTAAAGGAATCGATTTTCTTGTTAACAATTTTGTATGAAACAAAAATTCCGTTAATAAAAAAAATTAAATATAAAGCTTAATTGTTAATTAATCATAAATTTTAAGTTATCCAATATCATTTTAATATCAACTTCATCTATATTGACATTTATAAATTTTATTATCATTCAAAAAATAAATTCAAAACTCAAAGTTACTTTTGTATTTCTCACACTCTGAAAAGATCACAAATTGTATGTAATTCCTGCAATGCGAGTATTTGTAAAGATCACGTGAATGCACTATGCCCAAATTGTTATAATGCATGTTATTTTAATTGATTGTTCTGTATATTTTTTTATAGCCCAATAAATAATAAAAATTTACATTTTGAAAGTTTTATTGCTCTTTACAATTAAAAAATTATTACTGACATGACTTACGCCATGAATTGCCAAAAAGGGTCAGTAGAAGATTTGGTGGAGGTAATGTTATGATATGGAGAGCTTTCTTAAGTGGTGGTATAAAATGTGTTGTCAAAGTAGATGGTAATATAAATTCTATGTCTATGAATGTTAAGAAAGATATGAGGCTCGCCTTATCGCATACACTGCCCAGGATATCAATAATTGTAGCGAAAATGCAACATCAAATTTCACACCAAGAAAATAAATTTAGTTACTATAATAATACATTGTACTGAGCAGTGCTCAACGAGCACAGTATACAATATAAATAAAACTGAATATGCTTTTTTAATTTTATTTATGTGAATTGACATATTTGGAGTATATAGAAAATTTTTGGGTTGCAAAAAATTTTTATGTTTATAAGGGGGAGCGAACACCAAAAGGTTGGAAACCACTGCTCTATAAGAACAGCTTTTGAGTTGTACTTTAATCCTTTCACTGTTTGTGTATTCTATACTATACACAGCAATTTCACTTTACACGTCTGTGTATTCTGATATACACAGCATAATTTTAAAAAACTTTATTCTTCTATTTTCAAACATTTTCACATAAGTTTAAAAATAATTCAAGTTTAAATTAAAACATAAATTCCAGACATGTGGTGATGCATCATAAAATAGTATTAGACAGTGAAAGGGCTAAAATAAAAATTACTTTAAAAGTAAATTATCCGACATACTTTCCCTCACTAAAATCCCATCAGTCATAAATTTCAATTTCGTTTTTTGACTAGTTAAATTATCAAATCTAATCGTGTATCCAACCTAGATAAAAAAATATTTTAACCATGTATTGTAGTTAGTAGTCGTTTTCAGTCGACTCAGTAAAATATTTACACATTTTCATAAATTTATATAATTATATATATTTCCAGTTTGATTTTTCAAGTAAAAATTACTATAAAGAATAATTTCTCTATTTTATATTATGCTCAACGGGTCAAAAAGTAATATAAATTCATTTTAACTTTCTTTTGTTAAATCAAAGCCTTTGAAAATAGTAAATATCAAGTGATGAAAATTTTGGGATCCATGTTGCAGATTAGATATCCTTGTTAAAATATGTATTAAAATTTTTAACCATTCAATTACACAAGTTGAAACCATTTTTATTGGGTATATTTTTCACTAGCTAATAGAAAATTCCAATTTGGCATAAAATGGAAAGTGTAAAAACTAGATTTGTTTTAATATATCGAATTAGGAAATATTAAAAAAAGTAAAGATTGAATAAAATTACGAAATTCATTTTTTTAAGTTGACTCACAATTGAGAAATATTATATAAGGTGAATTATAGTTTTATTAAAATTTTTGAAGAAAATATTTACAAGTAGATTTGAGTCGACTCTGATTTTTTTGAATAGATTCCAATACCTAATTGTATTACTGAACAGGCTAATCCCTTTTCAGTGTCCGCCCAGTCTGTACATCAGTAATAACCAGCAAACATGGGGCGGCGTATAGCTCAAATTCAAAGGTTAATAAATAAAATACAAAAACAATATTTAAGACATTATTATTAATTATTTAATCTTACCAATTCACCCAATTTTGTTTTGGTTTCATGAGAAACTCTTTTAGATAAATTAACCGCTGCAATTCGCCTTGGCTAAAGTAAATTAACAAAAAAATAAAATTGTAATGGATCAAACAGGATGTGGATCGCTATATAAATATTACTAACCAATACTTCAAATAGATAAACAATATAGTTTATTAATGACGCTATCGCGTATCAAGTGATCTGAAGTTCAGAACTATATTCGATATTGCTAATTTATTTAAAATATTCGTTGTCTGTAATAAATATTGGTTATCAATAATTATATAGATCATCCACATCCTGTTTTATTCAATAAATAATAAATTAATAGTGTGACTAACATTGTGTGAGCAAAAATTTTTATTTTTGATTGTTCAAAAAAATATTTTTTTTCAGTCAATATTTATCTTCTAGTTAAATGTTAATGTATGAAATAATTTACTTGAATACACGTAATAAGTCCAGATTGATGATGTTTCGATTTTAAAATATACTAAAAAATAAAATAAATTGGGAATTAAAAGTAGACTTAACTATTTCGTTATACTCGTTATTCTCGATATTTTGACAAAATGTAAAATTTCTTTACATAAATTAAATAGTAATTTATGAAGTCTTAAAATTTTATACAACATAAATTGCGTGATAGTTTTTAAAATCATAAACACAAAAAAGTGCAGTTTCGATGAAAATCACAGATTAAGCTTTTTTTAAAAAATAAAGCCCTATTCAGTTCATTAATATTGAGAAATGGGTGTAAAGATGATAAATTAATAACTAAAAAATTTAATAAATAGTAAAATAACTTGTAATAATTATATTGATATTCAAATATAAATATTTGTCAGCATATAAATATTGATATTAGTCATTCACGATTGAACACTTACTGCAACTATTATTGTCAAAATATCGAGAATAAGCTGCATTGTATAAAATATAATCTATTACCTGGGGAAGTTGTGTCGATTTTCCGCTACCGGTTTCGCCTACAACAATAACAACATTGTTTTCGTTTATTAATTTAATTAATTCTTTACGAAAATTAGATATTGGTAAATTATTAGATTCCATTTGATTTCAGTTATTGATATCAAAAATATTGCGTTCAAAACTTCCGAGTATGACAACAGAGATGTATTATCACTCTTACAGATATAGTTAATTTTCCAAATAACGTTACTAATGATTCAGATCACTATTCCAATTATTGAAGTCCAGTAACTGGACTCTAGTATTACATTTTACGAAAGATTTGCACTAACATTGAGTAACTATTGCGTGTTAGATATTTACCATAAATGCTACATTATTTTTATACTCGTGACATTACTCAAATAAAATTAATCCAATCCATCCATAAAACACCATTATTTTTCATATTGTATCACTATCAAATTATGAAAATAAATGTCATGTCAAATTTTCTAAAATGAAATTAAAATTAAGTACAATTTTCCAAATTAGATAAAATGTAATGTTTATAAGTAGAAAATTACAAAAACAAAAATAGGCCAAATCAAAAAATGTACAAAAACATATGATATGGTTATGATTGAATAATTTTAAATCAACTTTATTTAATTAATTTTAAAAATTATTTATGATTGTGGATTTGGCCATATATGACGATTTAAATGAGAATTTTGCTTCAATGCCAGGTTTTTAACATTTTTTAGTTTAAAGTTTTTTTTAAATCGGTTGTAATAATTTTATAAATTAAAAAATTCATTTAGGCTCACGCCATAAAAATGGCGGTCCACTGATTTTTTTAAATTACAGTTGTATTGACAAAAAAAATAACAAAATACACAAAGTCTTGCAATATTTTATATCAATTACTACCGATATTACTAGTAAATATGGATTTTGGGTTATTATTGATATGCGGAAAATGGATTCACATTTTCTGAAATATATTGTTTCTGAAATTAATGTAATTTTTATTTTCTTTATTGTAGCTACTAGATGAGGCTTTCGGTAAGGTAGGTTCGACCCTGGGTTCTGAAAATGGTAATAATGATTTGATGTTACCTTTATTATTAATCATTTTTTACTATTATTAAAGTGGGTGTATTTTCTTTATATTTTCATTACATTTTACTCATGGGTTACACAAAAACTCAAAATTTAGGTGCCTGTATCTCGAAAACGGTTGAATACTATTGCATTATCATTATCCTTATCTTATATAATTTATTAAGTATATATTATATATAGCGGTCAGTCAATTAATAATATAACTTGTAAAATGTAATTATATTTCATTTGCATCAATATATAAATTAAATTTTAGACTTTGAAAAAAAATGTACATAAAATTTATATTATAAAATCAAATTCATTTTGGAGCATAAAATCATTGATTTCATCTTCATTTAAAACAGACATTGAAGTAATATTGTGTTTTTATGTATAGTTTAATTCCTATTTAACGGAAATCCTTTATAACGGGAAAAATCCTGATTAACGGAATATGATTACTGTGAATTTTTCTCAAGTACAAAAATTCCGTTAAATTTTAAAATGACTAGCATCTTGATTATACTAAAGCTTTTTCGTTTCAAATTAAAAGCTTTAGACACGTAAAAATTTTTATTTTCTTCTTGATTAATGATGATAATAATGGTTGATTATTAATTATATGAAATGAAATGCAAATATAGGTTAAATGGAATGAAAATAAAAATATTTTCTTTGTTTTAATGCAGTGGTAACCGATTCAAATAGTGTAGAAACCCGTATTTGAAAATATTTATTTCTTTGGCCCAAGGGAAACATGAAAAAATTAAAGGTTTTTTATCATAGGATTTAGTAAAATTGAAGTTTAAAAAAATATTGGAAAAAGAGGATTTTTTAATTGAGGGTTAGTAAAATCTGATTTTTCAAAAAAATCTCGGTAAAAGTCAATTTTTCCCTAAGACTTGAAATAGTATTTTTTATTAAATTTTATTACTGGTGGAATAAAAGTGGAATTTTTGAAATAATAATGTAGCCGTCGTCTAGGCTTTGGATAAATTGCCAATATCTAGAAACTCTGTAATAATTATTAAAAACTCTTCTTTAAAAATAAACAAAACTTGATCAAAATTGTTCTATATTTTATTTGAATCTTACGGACCCAGGCATATAATTTTGGACCCCAATCTGGAACCACTGTTTTAATGAATAAATTATTTATAAAAAGTTACGTTAAAGAGGAATTATCCTCTCTTTATTTTTAATTTGTAAAATTTTATACCACTTAGAGATTGATAACCCCATTCCGATTACAGTAGAATCAACTCGCTTTATAAATTTTTTATTTAAATTAAATTTTATATTATTGACCATTATTGTATAGTCTGTTTTATAAAATTTTTGATCCATAGTATGTATAAGGGTTTCCAAAGTGGGGATATCCCCCATGAAGCAATTAATTCAGTTAGGGGGTGGGGACGATTATAAAAACACTGTATACTCAAAAAACGATTTTAGATGGATAGAATGAAGCGTTGATGGATTTTTTGGTTGTAAGAGGATATTTTTATAGCAAGTTTGGGATCCACTGATATAAAAAGTGACAGTAATGAATATATTTTGTTTAATTAACTCAATTTTTTAATTATTAAATATTGAATAATGAGTAACTTTTTAAATATATATACGACGTTGTCGAAAAATTTTTTACGGGGGCGTTGAGAAAATATATTGCTAAAAAGGGGACGGTAGGCAAAATGAGTTTGGGAATTCGTGATCCATACTGCGACTTGTTTTCAAAGGTGAAATTTACGAAAAATGGCTACTAGAACAGCTTCACTTATAATTGTAAAATTGCTATTGTAAACATGCGGCGTATATCAACTACTGTAATTTTGATGCATCAGTAAATCATTTTAATCTTATAAATAACGCAATTTGAAAAATTATGTGTTATATAACCTGAGGGTAAAAAATTGTGTCCCACCTTGTTATACAATTTTTGATGATATTCAATCTTGTAAAACTAAATCCCATTTTTCTTTGAATTGTGGTAGGGTCCATACAAAATAAAAAAATGAAGGCTCAAATCGTGAATAAGGTTCAGAATGTCAGTTTTACTAGAATCATTTTTAAATATCAAAAAATTTTACATACATGTTATAATAATGTTAATTGTGTAGAGAATTTTTGATTATTTTTTAGTTCAAAAAAAAACGAAATTTATCAACCATTTTGTTAATTATGGGTACTATTCTTTATGACAGTGGTTCTCAACCCGTGTTCCGCGGAACCCAGGGGTTCCGTAAAATATAAATGCGATATTTTTCAATTTAAAGTTTTTCTAAATTACTGTTGTATG